>JASXSY010002064.1:0-43485 GCA_034509805.1 Sipha maydis
ACTTGCTAATATGACTGTTTAGTAAATAAAAAAAAAAAAAGTCAAAAACAAAATAAAATTTGTAGTAGATCATATTAAAATAATTTTAAGAATCAAGCAACTGCACAAATTGATACATGGTTTTTACTCAATAATAGTACATAAAAAATAATAATTCGGAAATTCCTTAAACCTATAATAAACAAAAGTTACCAAGAAAACATGAGCAAAATATTGACATCATATAATTTATTATTTAATATTATATTGGTTAACAATACTACCCACATAATTAACAACGAGCAGATGGTCCATGAATATTTGCTATCTTATTTATTATTTAATAATTGAAATTTGTAAAAATTCTGCATAAACATAAATTGAATAGTAAATATTTTGTTAATTTAATTACTGTACTATATACTCGTCAAATAAATATGCTCGTAATACATTTAAAGTTTGGACGAACTCAAATCAAATTATAATTTATACAAACTATTAGCTGATAACAGAAAATATATAAATATATTATAAGTAATTGTATATATATATACATACATACACACACACACACATATATATATATATATATATATACACGTGTATATGCGGGTTTATGCGCGTGTGTCAGGAAGTCAAGAAATACAACAGGAAGAATGTTACAAACTAAGTTAAATCAGAATATGCAAATATTATAGGGAACAAATAAGTATGATATAATTCAATTAAACAAGTATTTATTATGCCTAAGTACCGTTGACTTTTAATTATTTTATTACAAATATTCAAGTTTTTTTTTTCAAGAACTTCATTGTCTGGTAAAGGATAAATAAACTGTTGTTTTTAAGAAATAAATTAAAATAATAAGTAACAGAAATAAAGTATCTCTATTTACTATTAATTTATTAAAGTAACAATTATATGAAATTATTATTAACTATAATAATAGTTAACATATAATAATATAATAATATATTAATAATTAACTATAATTATTATTAATTAATTAATTATTATTGATTTTGTAATGATTCAAAATCTTCAAAATCAGTATATGAAGTTATCTGTGACTTTGAAACAGATATAAAAATATTATTACCTCATTCGTTTCAAAATCACAGGCAACTTCATCTATTGAATTTGAACCATCAGATCAATAAAATATTTATTCAATATATCAATTAGTAGATACTTCATAAATATTCCATTATTTATTTTATTTTATCCTTGGTGTTACTAATTAAATACAGGTTATTATGGTTATTGAGTATAATATTATTTTTAAATAACAATAGTTTTTTTTAATGGTTTACTAAATTGGTAGTAATTATTACTGATACTGGGAAATAGTCAGTTATAATTACTATAGTTTATTGGTTGTTTATTGGTTTATATTTAAAAAAAACTAGAATACCTTATATTATTATTCTATTCCTTAGTGTATGTTTTATAAAAGTAATTTAAATATTAACATGTTCAGTGGTAATAATGCTAACTGCGATTCTAAGGGTTACTGTTATGATTCTGGAAACACTAATTGGAATCATTACATTTTACTGATTCTTATTTAGAATGTTTAGTAAACTTGGCATAATAAATTAAAAATTTAGCCAGCATCATTATTTTTATAAAATTAAAGTTAATTAACTTTTAATTAAAATTAAAGTTAAAATAAGATTTAACAAAATTAATTTTTAATTTTTTTTTTCAAAATTGATTATCTATAATATAAAAATGAATCGCAAAATGTTTTAGTAAGCGCATAACTCAACAACGCCAGGACCAATTTCGCCAATTATTTTTTTTTTAATATTCCTTGAAGTCCATCATTGGTTTTTACAGCGAAAAAAAATCGTATTATTGCTGGGAAGACCCTAAAAACAGACCTTTTCTTTTTAAAACAGCCCTTACTATAATATGGATAATATAATATTGATCGTCATCATGGCAATGTAATCACTGATCAAGAACTTCATCTATAGTGGTCGATTATTTGTGAGCTCTATGTTAATGAACGATTAAAATTATAATAATTTGGTAGATGAACAATTTACAATGCCATTACATTTTTTATTCATTATTCGTGTATGTATATTATTTAAAAACGTACATTTTTATTAAAAAAGTTAAAAATTGAAACTTGAGCACAAAAGTGAAAATTTAGCACAATGAATTGTTATTATTTTTAATTTATAAAAATTTTAATTTACTATTAAAAAATTAAGAAATTTATATTGTTTGTTAATTTTACTGTCGTAATTAATTAATGTTATATATAATTTTGAGGAATAAATTATAATAAATTAAAAAAAAATTAATGTTTGTTGTTTTGTTATTTGTTAATTGGCTCCCATGATCTTGATTCCCATGGCTGAGTTGCACTTACTGCAGTGAGTTACACCAAAAAGGAGTTGAACAATCATAATTTTTTTGTGATTTTTCGGGCCACGAAGTGCACAGGATCAGCTATATTATACTTAAATGAATGTTTGTGTGCAGATCTGTGGGAAGTAGATAGGCTAATTTAAAAAGAGTTAAATTTGGTTTTTTTTATTCATTGGATTTCAGTACGTTAAGGTTAGGATTATGTTTTAATTGATTATATTAATCCACCGTTTTATGTCAAACTTGGTGTAACTTTGATACTTTATTAGAGTTAAATCATATACTTACGTACAAACAGCACTAGGTCCGCGATCTACCACAGGTAGATTGCCTACCTCATAATATACTGCTGCGAATCAGAATTTTTATTCCGGCAACAGAAATTTTAAGATAAATCTAAAATATCATCCACCAAATATTAAATAACGAATTGAACAAAGTTTGAGTCATATAGAGTTAGTATATTGAACGAGCAACGAAGTGCACGGGATCAGCTAGTTATTATAATAATTGTAATAAATTATAAGAATTATTAAATATAATATAGAATATAAAAAAAAAATAAAATAAAATAATATGCATTATATACGTATAAAAATAACTTTATCTTTTTAACTCATCAGCCTTTAATATTTCCATTATATTAAACATAAATACCAGTTGCTCCTTCTGAACAAACCAATAAGTTTTTTATACTTTTGATAAGGTGAGTTATCATTATTTGTCTTTGTATGTTTATGTACTACACGAATGTTAAATATTTTCTCACTTTTTGTACAAGGCTACAATAATTCAGTAAGTATAAATTATAATTTTTATCTTCCAAGTTATAATTACCTATTTAGTCACATCGTTACTCTTTTTCTATTTCATGTCCTCTCTAGAAACTAAACTGACAAGAGCTCGTATCTTTAAAATATGCTCATCTTTTGATAAAAAATTTTAAACAAATTTAATAATTCAGATTTAAGTGTTAAATAACAAAATTTTGATTTAAACAGTAAATATAAACACAACATACAGTTAAATATTGTTCTTACAGTAGAAAGCACTTGTTTGAAAGTAATGACATCGATCAGTATATCTAAGTCAATTTCAATAGATAAAACAAAATAATTTAAAATATTAGATGCTAAAAACGTCAAGTTATAAGTTGAGAAAGAACGTTCGATTTCAATTACAATAATCAGTTAAATTATATTTAACTCACGAAACATTTAAACTATTGTTAATTGTGACAATTGCCTTATAGAGATTTTTATTCAGTTGCCGTAATTGCACAATTTTCTTAAGATCTGAGAAAACTGAATGAAAAACAGCGATTAAAATTGTAACTACAACTTCATTGACCGCCTTTTACTTCGAATATCCTCAAATATGTTTATTTTATATTCTGCGTGTTCTTACCTAGAAACTTGACATTTTTCAAAATTGTACACAATAAAATTCAACGTAAAACTCAACAGCGAATTATTAACAAATTAAAAATATGAACAGACAATACAGGTCCAATAAACTAAGTATTGTTTAGATGCATTCTTTATTCTTCCGATTAATACCCAGTTTAGCGTAAGAAATTATAATCGATATCATAATTTTAAATAATTTCATTGTTATAACTTAGTATTAATTATTGTCTCAGTTTTCGTAGCTATGACGATGACGAGAGATCAATAGGCTACCACTAAGTCGAAAGTTTTTATTTGGTAGTAGCTAGTGATACAAATACGCACATGTTCTATACAACTGAATTCGTAATTTATAACACTCTACAGTGTTACGACAAGAGTATGATAATTTCGTGCACGATGGTAACGTGCGGTGTTGAATTAAAAAATTTAACAAAATAGCTTCGGGTAAGATTCATCATGGTTGGGATAATGTCTTCGAACTATCTAATTTATATAATACTATTAATAAAAAGGGACATTATTGGTGACATTTTCGACATTCAAAACATTGACTATCTAGCAAACACCATATGCTACCCGATGTGTTTAAAGCAAAAAAAAAAAAAAACTAATGTTAATGATTCGAAAAATGTATTAAAACAGTTTACATTAAGTTAAAATAGTAATTCTGTAAAGTAGAGAAATGAATACTAAACAATTAACATTTATGTGGGTATCATTATTTATTAAGAATAAACGAAGCAGTATAATCAATAGTCAAAACGGGATTTATTTAGTATAAAATAATAATACATCTCTTATAGAAAATAATACCGATTTCTGTTGGTGTTACCACTTTTCTATAGAAAATAACTATTCTTCACAATTTCATAATTTTTACATCTGTTAGGAATAATATTGAAAATAATATTCTTGCGGTTTTCCTTTTCAGATCACTAAAGTACAATAAAAAATATTATTAGTTTTTTATTATTGGTAAAATGAATCGAAAAATATGATAAATTAAATACTAGTCTCTCGTTTGCTAAATATTATTTGATTACTTGTTTAAAAGAATCAAAATAATATTTTAATAATATTTATAATTGTGTTTCTGATTTTAATAAAATCGTTATAGTAGATCTCATCGAATTATTCTTTTTCTGCTCAACAAAGTGTAAAAAAAAAATACAATTAGTCTTCTATGGCTGGGTAAATAAATCAAAATAAATGTATAAAGTAGTCAATAAATCTTAATACTAACCTCATTTATTAAACATAATCGGTATCTGTTTGTTTTAAATACTTGCTATTCAAAAAACATATGTTTTCATAAAAAAAACCATTTTTTATTTGCGATTTAAACAATTATTACAGTTAGGTGGACCAAATATTAATAATTAAAAAAGAACTTCTAATATTGGTGAAATTAATCGAAATAAAAAATAAAAAAAGATTCAAAAGAATCAAACTTTATTAAGATATCGTAAAACGTATAAAAATATCAGAACTGTCCTCTCCGTGATCAAAAGCCAAATGAACCAATGAATTTATCGATTCTTATGTCTACCTATATACCTTAACGATTTGAAAAAAATGTCAAAAAGTCGATAAAATAAATTGTGGTGACATTAGGGCAGTAAGGACGAGTAAAGGATAAACACGGATTTTGGACGTCCCACTAGTGTGAGGAAAACAGGTAGCAATTGCTGCGATTGGTACGTCTTAATAGGGACCATTGAAGGATTTTTTACTGGATCGATTTGAGGAAACGAGAGGCCGGAAAATCAAACCGGTTTTGTGAACTGAACAGAGGAGCAATCGCGTATCTTACGGGACCCAAAGAAAAAGAGAAAATAACGGAAGGGAATAAAATAAAAAAAACTCTCTCTTCCACTAAAAATTTCTGAAAAACTGTAATCCTATAGATTGATATAAAGTATATATAGTATAGTGGCCTACCAGGTCCTGCGACCTTACCCCCTGTGATTTCTTTATGTGGGGTTATGTAAAATATAAAGTGTACGCTTACAAACTGCGTACCATTCAACAACTTAAAGCGGAAATCTTACATATCACTGTCGACGTCACACCAGACATCTGTGAGCGTGTTATTATAAATTTCATCGAGCGCGTTAACTCATGCCGACTCAGTGGAGGTGGTCATATGCCAGATATTGTTTTCCACCATTAAATCGGAAATGTTATTGAATGTAAATATATAAAGGTAAATTAATTTTGATTGATACATAACTGTGTCATTATTTTTTTAAAATTTGCGCACTTTATGGGACACCCTATACATTTAAGTTGTTAAGTAAAGGTATATATATTTCCTTGTATACATTACAGTACCTATTTAAAATTAATCGATTATTTTAAATAACCTAAAATACTATTAAGTTCGGGTCATTTTCAGTAGTCAACGTATACCAACCAAAAATACTTTTTTATTTATAAAAAACTAAAATATATTATAATATTCAAAGGAACTTTTTTCTCGTTTGTTTGACTAATGCAAATGCTAAAAAAAAATATTTCATTAATAACCTCCTTCTTTTATTTTAAAAATAAATCAGTTCCACGTTTCGTTCCTTAAAAATAATTCGAACTATGGGAACAAGTTCCTTCTCATCTCTGAGCTATATTACGAATTTGTGTTATTACAAAAGCGGGTAAAAGAAAAAAATAACATAAATAATTGTAATTACAAAAATCAATGAGACCGACTTACATGGAAAACAACGGATATGCAATTATTATTGTTAGTCATTCGTCGTTGTTCGCATGATCGTTTACTCGACGAATATGCTATTACGTATTTTCATCGAAATAGATGATTTTAAGTTGTTATTACTTTCTTTGATGAATACCAAGCACAAATGCTATAGGGCCAGTATAAAATTGCAGAAACACGAGTAGTTAAGAGGATTGGAAATGGCGAGTTACTGCAGTCGTCTTTATCTATCAACGCAGTAATTTAGACGTATTCTATTACCAAAGATTTACCGCAATTTATCTCTGAGATGCGATAAATATATTTAAAGTGGATGTAAACGCGTCTTAGATTCGAAATCGACTTTGTCACGTTTTCGAATTAATCCATTTTAATATTAAAAAGTTTATTATTACAAAATGAACAAACTATCTATCGATTTTTGTATTGTAAATAAGTAAATAGAAGGCAATAAAAAAATAATGTAGATAAGAACAGTCGATTTCATGCGAAATTCCTAACGAGTTAAACATAATGATACTTATTAATTAAGCGTATCACGATTCCAATCAATGATTCGAAAGTATAACTAGAATAATTAAAATTTAAATACGAATATTAATGTTTTAATATATATGTCACATGAAAAGTACCAGAAATTCCTAAGAATAGGTCTTACTATTAATAATAACTTTATGTTTGGTGACAAGTCAAAAATGATTAAAATGCATTTATTGAAAAAAAAATGAAGGACTATGGGGAAAAATGATAATAGTCAGTATTCATAAACTGTTAAGTTTTGTAGTTTTAAAGTTTCAGAACTCAAAAAACTAAAAGATAAGGTACGAAATAATTAAAAAAAATGTTAATTGTAATGTTGTTATGTTTCTAATAATTGGTGATAAAATTAATAAAAAAAAATAAAAAAAATACTTTCTAAAATATATGACAAAATGATATAATAATCAGATAGTTTTCTTTATTTTTATTATCGTATTTTTTCGTAGTCCTTTAAATGAATTATATTATCTTATTAAAATTTGACAACTTCAGCAACAAAGTTAATTATAAATCTAATATAGTATATAAATATTATGTATAGTTTATAAGTTCTGGGTTGGTTGGGTAAAAAAAAATTGTATTGAAAAACTAAATTTAAAATAAAATTAAAACAATGTCAAATCGCACGCATAGGTTTTTAAATCAATTACTAACTTTCGGAAATTTAATTTTTTTTTTTTGAAATATGAAACAATAAACAATGCATTATGCAAGTAAAAGAATTTGTTTTAATTAATAAAACTTAAAAATATAGTATATATAGTGCCTATAGCCGTAAAAAGTTAAATTCTTAATATTAAATATAAAATTTACCACCGGATTTTTTTTTAAAATTATTAAAGTAAAGAAAAAATTTCATAAAATAAAAAATATAAATTTATCCACCTAATATCGATTTTCGATGTAGATATCCGAATTGTTTCGATAGTTTTTACATCGATATCGGTAAAATTGGTCCGTTGTCAATATCAATATAGATATACGTATTGTTACGCACATTTTGTTTTATAATACAAAGAAAATCTATGAACTGCGTTCGAAGCAACTAAAGAATAAAAAATATCAGCCTTGTGCATTCTGTACATTTCATCCCTTGAACAGTCGCTAAGTCCGGTTACGGTCATGTTCGACAATACAAGTGGTAGTTGTCGTCATCGCTCGTCGTCGGCTCCAGTACGTTGGTCTCTTATCGATGGGCATTATGAATTTTCGGGTCCAACGGCTCGTGTCCGGGTATAAACGTAGATTTGATTAGCCGGCACGGTCGGATGCGTCGAACACTTCAGTTGTTCATTAACTCGAGACCGACCACGAGCACCGTCGTTACCAAGACAGCGGTAGGTAGCTGAGGTAGCCGCGACCGCTGCGAGTACAAATATACCGAAGTCTCCATCGCGATCACGTCCCCCTTCACCCAAACCATCTGTGATCGCAATCCTCTTTCTCCTACCACCACGATCGCGCATCTCAGATCCCTGCATCCGCAGTGAATCTGGTCGAATCACTGAGGCTTATACTACATACCTCTAAACTCACCACGGTCAACCGACTACTCGACCCCTTACCGCTCAGTCATCCCTGCCGCGTCATCGAAATCGTGCCCGGGACCGCCTTTTTTTTTTTCTTAATAACGACGTCACTTGTGTCTCGTACGGACGCATATCGCAATGGAATCGTTACTGCAATAATAAACGTACCCATTCAATAGTAATTATTTCGACAATCAGAAACGCCCGCGCGTTTCGAACGCACGTGACCGAAATAAAAGAACCGAAGCGACCGTACGGTTGTTCCGTGTCTCGCGTCGTAAAACCAATACATATATTTACGGCGTGTAGTGTATGCAAACACGCGTGTACGGCCCACGCGCGTCTCGTATCAGTTCGAATGTATTACGGAATCCACGTTTTTAGTATAATAGTATAAATATATACACACATATGTGTTATTAATATTACATTGTATTTATTTGTTGACCTAATTTTGCACTCGTTTTCGATAATAGAAATTTCACGTTCGAAATAGTTTTGCAGTAGTGTCAACTCGTCGTATACCGAAAAGTTGATGATTTTTCCCGGCATATTACAAGTAATTCTAACAGGCATCTATTGAATAGCTAAACAAAAGTGAATTGTTCAAAGTTTCTCGACGTAAAGGCTAATAATTTTAGTACTAATTGTCATCTTCGGTTGATATATACTCATGTTACGGTGAAATACGATATTGTATCGACAAATGATATATTTTACTAAAATCATTCGATTATGAAGGTAAATATTGTAAAAATCAATGCGTTTTAAACTTAAATTGACGATTTTAATCTAATATAGAAACATCATCGAAATCCCTTGATCTCCGACCTATTAGAGAGATTCTCTAATTTTGATATTCCAGAAGGTGCTTAAAACGGTGGCGGTGTTGTCGTGACCTAAATTAACAAATTTAAATAAAATATAACCATTACATAATGTGTCACCAATACGTGGCTACATTAACCCCATATTTCTATGTAATCAATGGTGAACGTAGAAAAACATTTCGGGGAGGGGAGGGTTTGATAATATGTAAAATGTAAAATGTTGATAAATTGTATGCTTCATTACATATATTATATGTTTATTTATAAATTCTTTTACAAATCTCCATAAGAAACGTTGCCATAATTATTAAATTTGTAGGTCAGGTTATTTTTTTAAAACGTAGTCATTCTTGTGTGTCCTCATGCATTTGAATAGTATTATTTTTTTTTACATATCATAAACGCTTAAAATAATAGAAAAGAAAAAATAATTATATATTCCATAGACACAATCATCTTCAAGAACTTTTACAATTTTTTGGAATCTTATTAAATAAAAATATTATATTTTAATATAACAGTCAAATAACTTATATCTCGTATAATTTTATTTTTATTCATGATTAATAACATTGTTTTGACAAATTCAATTGTTTTAATAATTTTTTAATATTACATATTATATTATAGTTTGGAACTTATTTACTTATACATGAATAACTAATCCGTACGTTTTATGTGTTTTCTATATACCATCATAAATGTTATTATATATAATTATCTATATATACATATATATATGTAATTATCTATATATATATATATATATATATATATATATATATATATATATACATATATATATATATATATATATAAATCCAAAAACTATTATAGTTTAATATAATTGGTTGTACTATTTGAAGTGTTCCTCATAAACCACGCCCCTGTGGAAATTTATTCGACGTCGTTAATTTCATGCCATAGGTCAACCAAATATTGATGTGATTATCACGCACGCTGGCACGAATTCAAGATTTATAATTGTTCGGGAAATCGATATCAAAACCACAGACATACAAAAATTATAATTAATTGTTATTTAGTATGTGTGTGTAATTTTAGTGAGTTTTGATAAATAATGTTTATTTTTTTTTTCAGTTAATACAAGCAGAACATAATAAAAATTTAAATTATTTCGAGGCGATGGAATTTTGATTTTACATACGTAAGAGAACATTACTAGAAATGGACACAGAAGTTATTAAAATATATTAAATGAAAAATTAAGTCCAACATAAGATATTATCGTTTGCAATAATAGTTTAATTTAATGTCAGTAAGTCACCACATGGTTTAAATTAGTTATTACGGTCGCTTAAGTAAAAAACAAAAATGAGAATAATCACTAAAAATATAACATATGAACTTTTAGTACATCATTGGAATAAAGAATACATTTAAGTATATGGTATGAATTTAAACGTTCTATACATCAACAAATATAGGGCTATTTTACCGGTGTATACTTACAATCGAATGTGTGACGTGTGATCGTCTCTGTCTATTAAAAAATAAAGTAATCATTTTTTTACAATTTCTTAGCTGAAACACCATAGTATGTGGGACTTATACCATTAATAAAGCCATGGTATAGACTCATTTTATTTTGTGTTAAAGAAAATAACACTATCGAGCGATAACTTTTAGATTCTGAACGGAGTGATGGAATCTATTGGTTTTACAATGACGTGTGTTTTTTTTATTTATTTATTTTTTTTTTTATTTATTTTTTTTTTTATTTATTTTTTTTTTTTGTGTGTGACGACACCTTTTTTAAATCATTTTTTATACCTCCTAAGTAATATGTTTTTCTCTATGAAACAAAACAAGAAATTAATGAAACCTAAACATTGAATTTACACTAAATAGTTTTGTCTTATATAGAACGTATTTTTAAGCTTAAATTACTGGTGTATAAGATCTTATTAATTTCCTACGAAAAATGTTAATTTAATGTTGAGCAATTATATATATCTGTGCATCTATAGTTTAAAGGTTTTCCTAGGGAGGAAAATTTATTAGGAACAAAATAGTTTATTGTTGTTAATTTTTAACTTAACATTTTTTAGGTACCTAATTATGCGTGTAGATTAGTATAAATTAAATAACGACGGATTAAAGTATAGACACATAGCAATAAATGTTGAAAAGAAGTTTTCAAAAACTTAAAATTTGAGTATTTCTCAATAGATATGAAAATTATATTATTTTTCATCTAATAATAATTCAGAAGTATTAAAATATTTTCGAAAATTATAAATATTTTTAACTACTTATTTTATACTGATAGCATTTGATTCTGAACGAATTAAACGAAGAAGTATAATATTACATATATCCTTTAATATGATTTTCAATGACTCTATTTTCATCTGATATTATCTAGTAAGTATATTTAGGAAGTAATTTTTCCATTTTATCATATATTTTTCTATTGATTGAAACAATTAACAAAAAATTATGTGAAAATTATTTGATAATTAAATCGATATTTGTTCGTCTTTACTTAAAAATAAATGTTTTTAAAGACCTTTTTTTTTAAAAATATGTATGTACTATTATCTAAAAATGGTCCGATTTTAAAAATAAAGTAAACTTTTTATTTAATTTATGAAAAAGTGAAAAATTTTTAATACTTTCAAAATATAAGATTTCAAATAACCGTGGAATTCACAACAACCAAATTCACTGTTTTACTTAATTGTTTTGTCATTGAAGAAATGTAATAAGTAGAAAGGTTGATTTTTATTTTAATTAAATTAATTTAAGTATACAAAATAACTAATTATTTATATATTTATCATAACCATATATAAATTATGTTAACAACATATTATATTATTGCCATAAAAAAAAATTACGAATATTATAAATTAATGGTTATTATTGTAAAATTGTACTATATCAATTTAATATAAAGTATATTTATGAAGTCGCTTTAGTTAGCACTGGCACAAATAATATATGAGTATACACTATTTATGCACAGCGTTTTATACTAACTTCTTAGCTTCTATAAATTTACAAGGAAATTACTATATTTTAATGTAAGTCAGCGGTTGTTTCTAATACATTTTAAAATTTTAATGACTACGGTATTTGTTTACAAACTGTACATTGCAAAGCCAAAGTGTTTTCATTTGACCTAATTTATTTACATAAACGTGTAAAATATTTATTCTTACCCAAAATACTACATCCTAAGTGTCCCGCGACGATCATCAAATATCTTCTTTTTTTTTAGCCCACCAATACTAAAAGAGGCGTCTTCACACTTAAGCCCTTCCATTCACTGTACCTATTTTATTCACACTTCAACACCAGGTTTTCAAATGTGGTCAATATATAACCCAGTAACTGGATTTTATACACTATACACTTTAGTGACTATTATATATTATGACATTAATCGTTAATTGATTGTCATTATGGTACTCAAGCTGAGAGCAAAATCTTAGTGAAGTGAAAATACACAGCTGCGAATTAAATGTCAGCATCATGTAAATAAAGAAAAATAAACACCAGAAAACTTACACGTCAATCTGTATGTAAAAATTTTAAATCTCGAGTTTGAAAAAGAAATATTCGAAAAGTTATCAATAGATCGGTTTAAAAATAAATAACCTATACTTATCATATGTTAACGTATTGCAGTATTGCAATTTTTATTGTAGCTCACTAATTTTTTTTTTTTTCAAAAATTAATTATTAATTTTACCAAAATAATTGATATAAATCATAGAATAAAACGATTATCAAAGTTTTCCTTTCGTCTTTGGAAAACCATTAAAATAATGTTAAAGAGACCTTCTAAAGCGAATATTTTACCTAAGATATACTAAACGAAACTTTTAGTGTAGATTTACACCGGAAATTTCGATTACAGATAAAAACATAAAATATGATAATACCTATAGGCGAAACCAATTCTCTCTTTACTTTTCATAGATTGCAAATTCTCTAGGTGAACTTTTTCAAAAATCGAGTTATTTTTAAAACAAAACATTTTGTATAGTCCAGTGGTATAATATTTTTATAGAATTGAACTAACATAAAATTATTTTGAAAGCGGCGATTTTCAAGTGTTTTCCTCAGCTTGTTTTGAGTTTTGTTCTATTCAATACAATTATTCAATGTTTTAAATACAAATCTAGTTGAAAATATAATGATTTATAAAGGCAATAATGTACGAGTATAGTAATAAATCATTATAAGAGGAGTGTTCTGTCTGCTCAAATAATTATTAGGTACATAGAATATATTAAGTGTTGCTCTAAATCTCTCCTCAATATTTCCACTTATTTGTGGTACAAGTAAAACCAGAATTGGTAATATACGCGTATAAATTGTTTTATACGTAATACGTATAATATCATACGTATAAAACGTATACAATTACTTAAACATATATCTTTTGTTTTTGAAATTCACTTTTAAAAAAATTAAAAATACTTCCTATTTCAGATATTAAGTTAAGGTTTTAATTTTTATACACAGTAAAAATAAATTAGGTGAACATTTTTCATATGCATTTTATATAAACATGGTTGATAATATACGCTGTACGTATAATATCCCACGAATAATAGGTATGTTTAAAACTTTTAAAATTACTTAAATGTAAAATATGTATTATTTTAAAATTCACTTATAGAAAATTTAAAATACTTATTTTTTCAGGTATTGATATTTTAATTTAAAAAGCCATAGAAAATTATTCAGATGTTAAACGAGATGATGTAATATTCAATAAAATATGAATCGCAGACACATGGATTATTTTTGGAACCTGTGGAAATGGTCCATCCTTAAAAATATTATAACTTATTTTCACAACCCCATGATATAAAAACAAATCTATTAATCCCTGAATATCTATACTAAGTACTTCAACCTGTTCAACATAATATCGAACATTTCTTACAAGTTTGTGTAATATCTATTGCTTAATTCAATTTAATCAATATTGTTTCTATATCAAATATATCACATAATTTATAATTAAATTTATTAAATTTATATTAAACGATCAGGCACTTAATTTTAATTATATGAAGATCATCAAACAATACATTCAATACATCTATATATATATATATAAAAATGGAGACAAAAAATTCGAAATTGCATCAGTTGAGAACGGCTGGGCCGATTTGGCTCAATTTTTTTTAAATGATGGAGAATGTGGTGGAGCGGGCTTATAGGGTTTATATATGGACCTAACTCCATCCCCAGGAGGTGCTCAAACAGGAATTTTGAGACTAACGATAGAAATTTTTGTTTTTGTTTATAAATGGTTGCTATGGGGGTTATAAGATTTGAGAATAATATTTATTAATTAGTGGTTAGTTTAATGAATTACCCGACGTTGCAAGGTAACCAAAAAAAAAAACATAAATAAGTACTTCGAATATTTTCTATTTGTTTGTGTAATTAAAAATGCCAAAAAGACGCCAGAATTCCAATTTTTGTCGTAGAACAAATGCAGCGACAAACATGAGAAATAGAAGAGCGCAAAGAACAGACGAACAATGCCAATCCGATAATGCGAATGATTTGTAGTTGACTCACGCAGAGCAAATGACCAACAACGCCAACAGGTACATCGAACATTTATATCTGATTCATTCCTGCGTCTAGCATTCCAGTATGAGCCGAATATTGAATATTATGCTCATTCAAAAGTAGTAATTTGTGCTATGGACAAGGAATGCCCGCACTGCCATGCTCTCAAATTCAAAAATGAGCCAGTCGGGATGTGTTGCGCGTCAGGAAAGATGCAACTACCTGAAATTGGATTACCACCTGAACCATTGAACGGTTTACTTATCGGTACAGATCCAGATTCTAACGTGTTACTGAAGTCAATTAGAACATTCAATTCATGTTTTCAAATGACATCGTCTGGAGCAACAGAAATAGTTCGAAAAACTAATGCAAATAGTCAACAATACAATTCTACACTACGGATTTTAGTACGTTAAGGTTAGGTTAGGATAATTTATTAATTGATTATATCAATCCACTGTATTATGTCAAACTTGGTATAACGTTGATACTTTATTAGATTTAAATCATACACTAAAGTACGTACAAACAGCACTAGGTCCGCGATATAGTGCAGTTAGATTGCCTACCTGATAATATACTGCTGTGAATCAGAATTTTTATTCCGGAGAGAAAACTTAAGATAAATCTAGAACATCATCCAGCGAGTATTAAATAACGAATTGAACAAAGTTAGAGTCATATAGAGTTGGTATATTTAACGAGCAACGAAGTGCACGGGATCAGCTAGTTTAGTATAATTCTACAGTCATAAATCTTAAATATTTTAACTTATTTAAAAATAAAACGAGGCAGCTTATTATAAAATATCAATTAATATAAAAGTAATTTTAAATAAAATGGTAAATATAATAATTAAAATTTAACATTTAATTATAATTTAAAATTTAGTTATGTAAATAATAATGTTATCATACATTAACATTATAGATTGGTGTCTTTTGTTTTTTTCAGTTTCTGTTCTGCTATCTGTACTCAATTATTACATTAAAATATTCTTGTTACGGTTCAGGTTTATGAAAAATATAAAATAATAATTAAAATTTTAAATAAGCCCGGTATTATAGTATTCCGAATGTTATTTTCTGTAAATTTGTTTTGTAGATTGTATATTTGTTTTGTAGATTGTATTAATTATTTTAGAATATATTTAAAATAGTTACACGATATGATAAAACTTCATTAAACATTATGCTTAGGAAAAAAATGTATAAAATGACCAATCATTATAAATGACATTAAACTTGTCCAAGATCTGTATAAAACTATGACATATGATAAAGCATACAGATAAATATTGATTAATTATTAATGAATAACAAGTTTATTGTAACTAAAATATAATTTAATTCAGTTCCAGTAATTTATAATTATTTATAAACATATTGAAACAATCAAATGAGAAAATTGAAAACAATTCATCGTTGAAATAATTTTTTCGTAGCACAAATTTAACGATAGGAGCATTTTGATCGTAGTTCAAACGCAGAATGACATAAAAAGTAATGGTGTTTGCGCACCGGCTATTCGAAAATTATGTTTGCTGCACACTGGCTTCGGCCATATCGTTCAACTTTAAAACCGGACTCGCGCGTTATCGATAATGATTATTGGATGTGTCCGTCGTTGGAACTGGTCACTAACCGCCAAGTTGAAATGCGTACCAGCAACGTGTCGTAGGCATAACCTGTGCATTTCTACCCATTATCACCAATTTTTTTTTTTTTAGTTATTTATTTTATTTTACACGATTGTGTAGTGTACGTGAACGAGATTCTATTGCGTTCTCATGATTCTTGTTTTAGTCCACCATATTAGCCACCTGGTGGCCATTGCCTTTCCATATTTTTTCACTTTTCGTTCGTTTTGTCTCGTATGAGACTTCGGCTATCTCATCGCCGTTGTTATTTTACCGGATCGTTTGTTTTCTTCGCACGTGCCTGCCCGACCGGGGTCATTGTGTTTTCCGCTGCGTAGATAACACTGTGGCTACTTTATGAATCAGACCTTAGTGCGGACTCGCTGTCGTGATTGTGTCCTCCTATTTCTACAATTGCGATGTCACGATAGATAATTTGGTGTATCATCAACGATTGGATCTGCGCCGGGACAAATCCCAACGTTCCAAGTCCTTACTACGCATGCGCCTAGACTAGATATTTTGTCGACATAATTTCTTATCAATCATTTTTATACTTATCAGTTGTGAAGGTGACTATCCTTATTGGTCTATATTTTCCGCGCAATATTTGAAATATAAAATATTATTTATAAATATTATTTTTTTATTTAAAATATTTTTTCGTCACCCAAAAGTACTAGTAAATTATCAAGTATGATTAAAAATGTTGAAAACTGCTGGATAGTTACATCTGAAAATTATACAACTATTAAGTACAAAGTAGAGAAAACAGTTGCAACTTGTCAAAATTGTGTACTAACCTGTAATGTTTGCCAAATTTGTATTCATACATACAAATGTACTTGTAAGGACAATGTAATATATTTAAACATATGCAAACACATCCATGCATGTGCTAGAGACAATAAATTAATATCAAACAATACATCAATAACTTCTCCAATAGTATTTGAAAATCATTTAGTGATATATAACAAATTAAATCCTTTTGAACAAAAGAAAGACTCAGAAAAAAGTCTTCAAATAAGAAGCAAGATGGAAATGATGATTGGTATGTATAATAAATCTAACTTACCGGAAGATGATGAAAATAGTGTAATGAAATATTGTGATAAAATAATAACTATACTTTCCAAAAATGAAGATACAGGTTTTAAAAAAACTGAAATTAATAATAAAAGAAAAATTGAATCACAAGTACGTTTTAGAAACAATAAAAAAGTAAAGGCTTCTGAAAATATATACATGAGTTCAGTAGAGGAAAATATTATAAGGACATCTTTAATAAATAAAAATGATGATGTATTAATTGTAAGTGAAGACAACTTTGACCACAGTTACTTAAAGTTTTAAAAAATGAGTTATCGTGTAAATGTGTAATGTGTAAATGTACTAATTTAAAAATGAATTATTATACGAATTATCATATGTATTAACAAACATCATGACAAATGTTTTAATAATTAAATTCGTAACCTAATACCAGTAATACCTAAAGTCCTAAACTTCTGTGTTCTTATTATCATTATTTAAATTGATAAGAAATTATGTCGACAAAATATCTAGTCTAGGCGCATGCGTAGTAAGGACTTGGAACGTTGGGATTTGTCCCGGCGCAGATCCAATCGTTATCATCGCCGCGTTATCACCAACTAGTGAAGAGATAAAAGTGGTCTTCGATCAAGTCACCAGACCCTGCCGACTTGTTACGCGGTTATTATCGGGTTTTAATAATTATTATTATTATGCCAATGATATCGATATTATTATTGTTGTTGTTAATATTTCTCAAAATATCATATTTTCAAGGCATATCAAATGTATATTTATTATTAATATTGATTATTGTTATACGTAATCCTTAATAATTTTTCAAAGTCTTTTGCACGAACGCGAATGTCACGCGACCAACCTAGACCCAGTTTAAGTGACGAGGGCTTCATGACGCTGTGTTGAAAATTAGCTCGTCTTTTTTTACAACTAGGAATTCGGAAATTTTATGTAGCAATTAAATCAGAATAGTTTATAAACACATTCATTAGAGGAAAACGCAGATCAATTTATTTTTTGATTTAGTGAACCATGTTTCCAAATAGTAAGAAAACATAAAAAATTATGTACAGTAATGTGTACGTATGACATACATTGGGCGAGAGGCTGCACAAAAAGTCGGTGGACGAATATACATGGGTTTATGCACGCACTGACGGTGGTCAACACGTAACCCGTCGTGTATGATTATTTATGCCACAACAAACATATACGACGATTACCCTGTACGGGGGGGAAGTTAAATGTAAATTCGTAAAAATATTATAGTAGGTTGAAGATGAACGAGGTACCCTAACAATAATTAAAATATAACAGGATATTAAAACAAATGATAATAATAATAACAAATAAAAAATAAAAAATAATGATAATGATCACAAGCAATCAACAAATCAATATTTAATAATGACAGAAAGTTTGAATAATAAATACGTGATAGATATGTACGACCAGAGACGGTGTGTTGATACCAGGTGATTGTAGTCGGATGGATGTTGGGTTTGTTGTTCCAGAGCGACGGCGAGTCAACAATTCAGGTTGGTGGAGCAGACGACACAAGTCGGATATTTCACATGAGAATTTTTTGGTACCGCGTCTTGCGTCCAGCCGTCGTATGGAGGTAAATGTCACGTGGTCCAAGTCAAATGACGAAATTTGACGGACGACGAGAGAATTATTATAAATTTTGGACGCGGCAAGTATATCACGAATAGTGGAGTCGCACAACGAATGTTGGACGGCTGACGAGAGAAATAATAAGAATATCGGACGCGGCAAGTACATCGCGAACGGCGTAATCGCACCACGAAAAACGGATGAGCGACGAAAGAAATAAAAATGTCGGACGCACTACGTTTGTCCCGAGACGTGTTTCGGAAGACCCCGAGAACGCAACAACGAACAAAAGAACAAAACCAAAAAAAAGAAAAGAAACCACGCGCGGTACTGGAATCTATAAGCTCCGTGGCGGCAGCACCGTCCCCTCTCCGTGAGTACAACAATTAACCGTGTTCGGCATCAATCGACATCGTGGTAACAGAACGTAACGCTACGGAGCTTATCAATCACGCCGCGCCAAATTTAAATTATGATTTGTATCCAATACACATTGTAAAAGTTGAACACAATGGCGTAGAAAATGTATAATCTAATAAAATGTTTGTTGTAATGTTTAAGAAAATTTCGAAAAAAAATAAATTTAAATAATGTTTTATAATAAAATGGTAAATTTTTATTTTTCGTAATATTTGCTTAAGACAACTGAACAAACTATTTATTCGTTTAAAAACATACTATGTGAATTATATCGAAACTGTTTTTATAACAGATATTTTTAAATATTCTAATTTATGTTCGCTGATTTTGCAACCACTTTCTAATATATTTCCACTGTGAGCTTGCGAGAATGCTTCTGATAGTGTGGTACTCCAATCGGTATTTAAAAAAGAAATAGTCGGTAATACGAATGAGTTAACCGAATACTTACTGCACTAAATTAGCGCAGTGTTGTTTTTGCTAGTGGATTCCGGGGCTTCTGTATCTGAATACAAATTTGAAAGGACATAATTTTTTAAGAATAATCTTATTTTTATACGAACAAAAATATTTTTAAAATAATTTTCCATAGTACGTTATTTATGTCTTACTTGAAATTTTATAAATGTTGAAGTGAATATGTTGATGCATTTTGGAAGTATACTGTTTAATCATTATTCATACAACCTATGAAAACGATTCTTATATATATTTATAAGACGGCGGTCTGTATAGGCAATTTAAGGTCTTCCATTTATTTTTTTAAAAGTGGTGTTGGTGTGGAAAATACACTAACATCGATAATAATAAAGTGTCAATAAAAATATATTTTGTTTATTTATTAATGGATTTAAATATATAAATATAATATTTATTTATTAAATGTTTTAATAGACCTGAACAGAACTTATCGAATAACATGAAAGAATAGGTTTATCCGTAAATTATTGATTTACAATGAAAACCAAAATCGTTCAAAAATCGGTATGCCGTAATTTTTTTTTTTATTTTATATTCATATAATGTCATCATTTATTCATAATTATTTAGAAAACTGCTGAGAAACTGTTAAATATACAATATTGAACTACAGTATTGAACACTGAGAGTAGCCAATTAACTACATTCATTATATGTAATATAACCTCTTACAATTGTACAATAATATAAAAAAATAAACAAAGATTATGAAGTAGTACGTGCAAATGTGGATATATCTTAAATAACTAAATTTTGAAACTTTTTCGTAATAAGTATTTTAAAATTATCTGAAAATTGTTTATCGGTATATTTATTAATAATTATAATTATAATCATTTTGTATTTTTCAGACTCAATTTTTTTTTTTTTCTATTACGAATGGATACCCTATATGTTTGCACACAGGTTATAATACACAGATAAAAACAAAAAAAAAAAAAAAAACGATTTAATTGTCAAATGTATTTTGCATTCCAAAATTAAAATATTATTTTTCATATTTTTATAAAATGTTTTAATATAATTATTATTTTTTTAGACAATTAATTCCATATCAATATCAAATATAATCCATGTTCTATACGTGTTTCATCATTAAATATTATAATGGTGAAGAAGTATTTTCAATTTACGTAATATAATAATTTGTATATTTTAAAATACTGTCATTTTTAAATGGTTTATTGATATTAAATCCTGATTGGAAATAATTCATTATGGGCGGAGCAATATGCATCACATTACTGTTTATTAGTAGCCCTCTTTTGGCATCTGCTATTGGAATCTGTACTCGCATATACTTGGGATAATTTTCAGTACTTAACCAAAATAGAGATCCAATAAAAGCATATAACTGTCTACTAGTGTTTAAAAAAAGTGCAAGAAATCGCTGAAAGTTAAATCTTATTTATTTTTTTTTTTGCCGTTTTCGAATTCCGATTTTGCCTACATTTCATTCCTATACGGAACGCCTAACCTATTGGACCAAAAATCAAAACAATATAATCAATGGATAGGGAGGAAAAGTATTTTAAATTTCCAACGTTATGTATTTTTGGGAAGTTAGCTCAACCAAGTTGAGCTCTACTCATAATTAACGCCAATATTTTGCAAACAAATTGTAAATAATTGTCTGTTTATAAAAAGTATATATATTATACATACAGTTTCGAGAGAAACATTAATTAAAATATTTTCATTTGGCAATTACAACGAAAATATAGTTGGAACGTCGAATTATTTGTAGCCTAATTTATTTATTCAGTAAAAAAATGATTACCATTTTCGTAAAATATCTGAAATTTATCGAATTTACCGTTATATATAAATACACATAGTCAACAAAGCAATGTATAATTCATAAAAAAAAGGAAAAACGTACGCTATTATAACATATATGTATTTAATAATTATTATTATTTTAATACACAAAGCTATTATTGTAGTTTGTATTTTAATAAATAATGTTTATTAGAAAACGGTTTTTTTAAACTATGCTTCTTCAAGAATTGAATATAAGACTGTAATAAACATGTATAATAAATATGCATGTCAATAATAAATAAAGAAATCGCAATAACGCAAAATATAATAGGATTTTTAGACATTTTTTTTTTTTTTTCTGACATGTATATGTCTTATGGCGCTGGGGGTCATTCTGTTAATTTGTGCGACACCGAGAATGTTACCATAACGTCATGAGCGTATACGTAACGTGTGTGCGTCGACTGGTGAGGACCGGATATTGGAAATTAGCGATTATACGAACGTTATCGGAATCGCGGTTGTGTGTGATCTATTTGTATAGTAACATTAGGTATATTCCGTTGTATTGACAATAAAAATAATTCATTATAAATTATATAAATATAACTAATGTTGATTAATAGATTGTTCGACCATGTCAGTAGATGGCAATTACCACCACTGCTACACCGTATTTGTTTTTCCGTTCATCAGTTGTGCGCCCGACTTTCATACGGAATAAACGTTTGTGTATTGAATTCTTATACAATGGCTCCGAAACGTAAGCGCAATAATGAACTACGTTATAGCGATGAGTTTTTTCACTTTATGTCAACTGTATTTAATAGAAACAAGATATATACATGTACCGATGTAGTGTAGATACTCCTTAGTTTTTTTGTTGTAATTTGAAAATATTTTTTAAAAATTTCATACGCGTATACTGTTTCGCGGCAATATGGTTGATGGATATAAAATATAAATAAATACTGACCAAGGGCGGATACAGGGGGGAGGCAATGGGGGCAATTGCCCCCCCCCCATCAAAAAAAAAAATTACATATTATAATTAATAGCATTAATTAGTATATTATTTAATATTTTAAAAATATACTAATTTTTTGGTACCTATTTGTTTTTTTTTTTTTAATTGTATGTAAATCTTTTTATAAAGTTTCATAAAAATAAGTTCTTATTAAAGAAATATAGCATATACGTACAATATTATAATGATGATATGATGATGATTTTTTTTAGCCTATAACATACAAATTGCCCCCCCCCCCCCCCCTTTAAGACCTCTGTATCCGCCCTTGATACTGACGTGGTGTTTAAATAAATTTAATTTTTTTTCGTCCACAAACCATAACCATACGAGTATATTATGAATTACCATTGGTTTATTATTAGCAAAAATTTTATTGCATACATAAATGTCGTGTAAAAGCATACCATTAAAAATGGACAGCATTAGGTAGTTGTGGTATACTTGGTTTAAAACGGTTTTGATTTTCATTCATAAACCGCATTATTTTATAAAAATAACAAATCGGCTAGCAATAACAACGACGGTTGTTAAACAGATATAAATGAGTCATTAAAAATGTTTAGGATTTTCAAAAATAGTAGGTAAGATGTAAAAGTAAATATTTTATTTAATCAACATTACTTCAAACATCAAATGTGTATCTGAAAATGTTTATCAATTCAGAAGTTTAAAGTCAATTAATTATTACTGCTTTAATCGCGGAAACAATAAACCACTGAAAAATGATCACAAGTCTTACCACTCAACGCTAATGTTTATCCTACTTTGCTCGACGGAGACCTTACATACTTATCAATACTCATCATTAGGTGTTAAAAAATTGTAATTATCGTTTGTTATGTCATGCTTATTATGATGATTTGAAATAGTTATAATTGTTAATTTTCTCCATGTTGAAATGATATCAATTTGTAAATGTATTCTTCTAAAGTGTTTTAAGTAATTTGCATTACTTCGTTTGAATAATTATAAAAATACTTTCAAAACTCCTACATAAGCCATATAATATATTATATTACAATTTAGTTTATAGCAATTTTAATTTTAATTTATACAACTTACTAAATCACTGATCAATGAAGGTCAATATTTTTTTAACTGTAACTCAATAGATATAAAATAATTCGTTGAATCATTAAACAAATCATCGCTTAGAATTTGCATATTTGGTAATTGTTATTTGAGTATTATTATTCCTACATGTTTTAATAATATATTGTTATTAGTTATGAAACTATTTGTGTGTAACGCAATCTTAATTGTTTTATAGGATACAATAACTTGAATGCTTTAGATGTGAATTATATAATATATAAAATTGAATTCCATATTATATAATTGTTAACGGTACTCAGTAATTTTAAATTTACAAATTCAATAGACTGTTGATATTCATGAGTCTGATTACTATTATCGTTTGTATGTTATATGTGTAAACATTTATTACTGAAATCAATTAATTATATTCTAACAAATTATATATAAACTGTTTTCTGTGGAGTGTTAGAACTAATAAAATAGTATTCATTATGACGAATAATTTTAAACAATATTATGTTCAGAATAAATTTTCATTTATTCTAAAAATATCTTAATAATCACGATTGCGTTAGTGCAAGAAAAAATTATTCAATTAGACAATGGTAAGATAAATATTAATTACAAAATGTTTAGGTGTGTATACATGTACGAGCTAAACCTACCACGAACCGCTCGTGAAGGGTTCGTGTGATGTTCGTTAATGCCACGTACATACTTGCGATCCGCTCGCAAACCAATAATGATAACAAACCAACTACGAATCCATATCGAAATACCGACAGTAGTGTTATTTCCAAGTAGAAGTTAGTAGTAGTAGTTATTTCTAGTTGCTATTTCCCTTCATGCATCCTCTTTTAAATGTTTTTTAAAATGATCTTCGTGTTTAGGATCCCATATTAAAGTTTTATTTTTGTAATTATCAATTAGAAGAATAGTTTTTTCTTCTGATCTCTCCATGTTAAAAGTTAACTAATTAAGTTAACTAAATACTTAGAGAATTTTAAATACATATTATTATATTATACAGTGGCGGCTCGTGTGCTTTGAAAGTGGGAGGGCGATATCGGCGTGCGCACGGGTGCAGCAGAAGTGTGTAGTGTGCTGCATCTGCCACATTTTTTGGTCCGATTAATTGGTCTGTAGGTCATTTGGGCCAATTAATAATTTAATATAAATCATAAGTAATTTTTATTTTATTTAGAAAAAATAATGACTAATAATTCTATGATTTTATGTTATACAACTAATAATGTCTGACAGTAATTGTAACTTAGTGTTTTCAAAATCAGTGAATAAATGTAAGGAAGTATGTTTACATTTGTCAATTGTTAAAAAAAAAAAAAATATATTTCACAATTATAGCCACTTTGGTAAAAATAACACAGTCTATGTATAATATGGTCAATAATTTTAACTGTTCAACAATAATTTGGCCGATTGTTAAATATGGGCTGTTTAATTTAATATGCTGCATCTGCAATTAAAGTCTGCGCACGCATATGAAGGGCGATATAAAATTGCTTATTTATGGAAAGTATCGAATACAAATAATATTTTAATAATAGTTATTTAATAAAATCCATTTAACAAATCTACGAGCTGCCACTGATATTATGTCAATTGATCCAAAAACAAATGAAATTAATTATTGAAAAGTGACGAAAAAAAAAAAACCAAAAAAGTTTTACTCATGAGCTACAAGATTAATTTCTTGACTTTATTAAGTGTGTGGTTTATATTTCATAGTGAATATTACTTATATTAAAAGTATTTCAAAACAATACAATAATTCAAGAAAACTAATTTATTTTCAAATGTCTATTGAAAATTATATCAAGTGCAACCGGGTGTTAAGCGCGTTATGCGATGTGTCAACAATAATTTTATGTATTGCGAGCAATATCAAGGAAGTAAGCAACCGTCCACATAAAAAAGAAAATATTTATCGCAACAGGCCTCGCAAATCCATGAGCCGGTAATGCTGATAGGTACGTAAAACGCCCTTTGCGATGACACTTCCTATAATTTAAGCGCGCACACTCTCACCTACACACATATTGACCGTTTTCAGATAGACGGCAAAGTGGAAGGCTTAGAAATTCTGGACGGTTTCGTGCCCATAAAAATTATGATTATTACTATTTGCAAAAAAATAAAAATAAAAATAAGGATAATATTGTTTTCTTTTGTGGCGGACGTGACACGTGCACCATTTATGCCATCTGTGGGCATTCGCAGCAACGGTTCAGAAACACTTTCTACGCACGCACACGCACAAGTGCCCACATACTCAAACGTGCGATGAAAGCGAACAAATATACATATACGAACCATCCGACCGAATATCCTCCGGGACGTCACAGCATCGCCGGCGCCACAACAGGAGCCGGTCGGTTAGAAATTCTATGCGTACTTGCACATTCGAAAAAGTTCAAGCGAGAAATTCTTATCAGTGTCGTAATAATTCTGTCATTAAAAAAACAAATGGTTTGTGGGGATTTTTGCAGCATCAGTGTCACATACTGTAAATGCGCGTGACGGTTGAAAATTCATATTGCGGTGTCGGTGGTAACTTTTTCGACCAGACTGGTTGAGAAAACGAGAAAAACCCAAAAATAAATTGATAAATCGACAAATTTCAGTCATAAATGTATAATTCGTGTCACGTATATCTGTGTTGTAACAAGTCTAACGATCAAGCGATTCGAAAATTGTACCGAACACGTTTTCCGGAAAACAAATGTGGTTCACAATATTATAAGAATGTCGATTCGACACGTGACAATCTTTACGGTATAAATACAACATTGTTATTAAATTCGTAAACCTCACGTAAAATACACGGATGTCCACTAATTACGGCCTTATGAAACGATCAATTCTCAAGCAAAAACGGTGAGAAATTATAAGATTATTTTTTTTCCATTTCTATACGTATAATTTGTTGTGATGTTATATTAATATGATATTTTGCTGACAAACAATGTCTCATCATAACGTGATGCTGCTTTTTTTTGTTGAGTTATTTCAATCGCGGTACGTAATATTATGTTATTATAATTTTCAGTTTATTACAGTCAGATTTTATTAGCTACAATTTCAACACGGTATTTATACAATGTGAACTATTTGGAATATGACGTATTATTCTAGAGAACTAAAAAGGACGAATAACAAATAAATCATTATTAAAGAAAAATTGCTGTTAATGTGTACAAGTAACTTAAATTAAATACGTGCAGAACAACCCTGTTTATAATTTTTTAATATTATATGTCGGTCCATTGGATTATTTGATGCTTCTGAACAGAGTTGGGCATTATTTTATCTAGATAATTATTTAAATAAATATATATTCCAATAAAAAAATATTCGAATAATTTTCAACCATGATTATTCGAATAAAAAATTATTGCACGGTACACTACAATATTGTCATGCAGCTATTATCGAATATAATATATTATACTATAAAGGCACTAAGGTACGTATGTTGTATGTCATATTTATATGTTCAAAAATAGAGCTCTACACAAAAATGTAATAAGGTAGATGTAAGACTTATTATTAAATATTATTTATATTATGATATTATTAAACTATTATCAATGTATAATTTAAAAATATATATCTAATTCTTAACTTTCTTCTATTGATAGATATTTGTTTTATTAGACATATTTATACATTTTTTGTGAATAATAAAATAATTCACAATCGTGTACCTAACTTAAAATACAACGCCAGCTATTGTTTATAATGTATGCCACTTTTTAATTACCAACCATATGTTTACCAAAATAATATAAACGAAAATTATTCAAATATCTATGTTTGAAATTTAGTCGAATTTAATTTAATTTAATTTAATTTAATCATAGCTGAATATTATTCGAATAATTTTTTTACGATTGTTTGAATAATTTTTTATTCAAATAATAATGTTTTAAAATAATTCGAATATATATTTTTTTTCGGATAATTGTAAAAAAATCATTGTAATAATAATTTATTCGAATAAAATGTTATCTAAATAATTATCTAGATAAAGTTCCATTTGAATAATGCCCAACTTTTCTTCTGGAAATAATGTAGGCAGTGCGCATTTATATATGTATTTTGCGTATAATTGTTTTCGTTTTAATATTGTATTATTAAAATAGTATAAACATTTTATAGATAAAGTAATGTAAATTTACTTCAAAAATAATCTATACAATTTTTACAAAAATATCAATTAATTATATAAAGAATTTTTATCGCGTATTATACTTGACTATATAATGCAATGATCTTGAAAATATTTCAGTAAATATATACAATTTAAAAGGACCTTTTATAAAATATAAACAAAGCAAATCTGTGATAAATTCAATATCGACCTTGCTGTTTTGAAATTCTAAGTAAAAACATTTAATACGGTTCTTAATATTAGTTTAGATTAAAGTGTTCGGTTAACTCAGAACATTGTTTGTTTGTTAAATGCACCCATACCATTTATACTAAGTTCTGTAATAGAAGACAACAGGGATAAAACCATAACGTAGTGTAAAGATGAATGATTGTGCAGTACTCCATATAAAATTATTATTTCCGAACCAAGCACAACGTTTTTTTCAATTCGGAGATTTAAAATATTTGATATAGTATTCTCCGATTTCGGATGATTTTTTCTAAATCTAATATTTTTAAGGAATTTTTTTATACTATTCATCGAAGTTCAATTAATAATAATTAACCAGTAAAATAGTTTGATACAATTGGTAATTTTTTAAAATGCTTACGAATTAAATGTATAAATATATGAAAATATAAAGACAAAAAAATCAAACGTTTTCGAAATATATTTAAATCTTATAAAGATTCCAACGTCTTATAAAAATATAATATTAAATTGATGTTTACTTAAATTTTTTTTATGCTCAACATCGAAAATGTATGAATACAATTTGAATACAATACAATACAATCAAAAATTAATCGTGTTAGCATAAATCGCTAATATTTTGCGTCTTTTATGTAATATATTATAAGGAGAAAAGAAAATTCAAAACAAGAAAATATAATAAGTATACGTAATAAGCCTTAGGAAAATCGAAATTTGTTTGATACTTTATATTATCACAAAAAAACATTGTCTATAGTAAAATCCCATAAATATAGAGTAATACAGTATTCTACTCAGTACTACAGTACTAATTTAAGTCAGCCAATCTAAAGTAAAAATGAAAGATGTATAATACCAGTGTGAAACAAGTTATTTAATGGGATAGGTAGATACTTAATAAATAAAACAATGAAAACTTTAAGTTAAAAAGTAAAAAATTATTTGTAACTAGTTAACTAAATAACTAATTATTTTACATACACGATTATCGTCTTAAAAAATTATATAAATAAATAATAACAAATTGAATTAATCAAGAATGCGAACAAAACCTTCCACGTAAAAATATGAGAACTGTTAAAATAAATAACACGGATTTGATCGAATCCCGTTTTTTTTTTTATTGAAATTTTTTAATTTACAATTAATCTCGACAAATATGTGTACATACTAATGGTTAATAAATTATATAAGCAACCTAGAATTAAGAATGAACGAAATTGTGGCTATAATAATAATAATTTAATAATATTGTGGCTTTAAATAATCGAATTAATTAAACACTATTTTCTATGCTGGTAAACTATTATTATAAACGATTCAAAACC
This sequence comes from Sipha maydis, assembly GCA_034509805.1. Classification (NCBI taxonomy): domain Eukaryota; kingdom Metazoa; phylum Arthropoda; class Insecta; order Hemiptera; family Aphididae; genus Sipha; species Sipha maydis. Next base: position 29,722 of record JASXSY010002064.1, read on the forward strand.
AATATTTATTCAAAAATAATGAAAATAAAATGCAACAATAATTATTGCTTTTAATCAAATATGATAGTGGTAAATGATTAATTTTTATGTCTTTACACTTAATTTCAATGCAAACTTGAATGTTTTTTCATTTATTTGACGCATTTTATGGTAAGTTTTATTTGATATATGGTGTAACGAGCCAATCAATATGAACGAACACAAATATTAATATTTACCGTTCTTACAGTACATACCGAAAGTTAAAATAAAGAAATCAGCGCTTGTAATAATTTTTCGTGTATTTATTAAACGAATAAATAATTAACTGGCGTGCAGGTAAGATAAAAGTCTCTTATACGTAAAATACTTAAAGCCATAATTTTATTTTTACACGATTAATTTAAAAAGCGAATCGTGTCAAGGTAAAATGTGTTAACAATCCGATTGTTTACAGTTATTTGAGAACCACACTTTACGATGTTGTAAATCTATATGTTTAGGACATAAAAAATAACTTATTTTTATTTACGATAACTACCCGTGTTTAACTCTTGAAGGAATTTAATCAAATCGATATTTTTAATATTTAACATATTAAATATCATATTATATTCAAAACAACAATATGGATTTATTTTTTAATAAAAATAATAAGAAATCTGTACTTAGACATCGTAGTATGCTATAAGAAAATTACAATTTATCATTAAAAAGTGTATCATTTAAAATTATTGTTATCTTATAATTTGATAGAACGTATAAGCATTTACTACTATTTCTCACAAATCAATTATTTTTTTGTATATTACTGTATATCTCATACAGTATTATGTAAGTAAAACACGAAAAACATAATCTGTAGCTTTAAATAATCAAATAAAATATTGTCAGATCTTTGAAACGTATACCTCACATCGTAATTTTACATTAGTCTGCGGAGAAATTGTTCACAAATTTTGAAAAAGTGTTTTCAATGTGATGAATTAAAATTTGATGAAACAATTTCTTTGACGCCTTAACTATAAACCATATTCTTTGTCAACATGTGCAATAGTGCTTCATGTAACAATTACGTTTGAATGTCATAGATTATACATTAACGAATTATCTACGACATTAATTTTGAATATGAATTGAAACGATCTAGTGTTATAACATATAATATTTTAACTGAGATTTATGTATAGTCTACAAAATTTGCATTACATTAATACTTATATACGTAGTATAAAAATGAATAATAATGATATCTGCAGACTACGAATACGTTTAAACCGCGCTTGTTATTTATATGGTGTATTTATTTTGTTTTCATCATAATATATACAAATATTAAAACATTATTGATATTATCTCTTAGAATTTTATAGTTTTCTTAATATCCTGTACTTATTTCATTTGAACTTTTATGATAAAATAATAAAGATATAAACTAAAGTTGCGATTTTATTGACTTTTTATATACCTGACGATGAATTTTTAAATCGAAATCGGTCGTATTTTACTAATACTCCAGGCTAAGCATTTATTTATTTGTTTCTGTATATAAACTATATTTGTTTTGTTTATTTATATACTAAACTTTTATGTTATAATTAATGTGTATAGTCTCAACTTATAACTTCTCAAATATGATTGTAGAGAAAGATAAGTTTCTCTTGTTTTCTTTTTTCTTTTTACATTCGTTAGTTAAATAAATTATTCCTCATATAAACCTTAATTAAAACATCGATATGTTCTTATCGAAGATTTTAATTTCAATTTTTAGTGATCTTTAACATTGTTGTATTAACAAGTTGTACAAACAATTAAAACGTGTTATTTTATCACAGTGTAAATGTGTTAGCAAAATAAACGTAACGAATAGCATGTGTATAAGTTCAAAATACTTCTTTATCCTTTTTCTTGTTTGAAAGTTATATAGGTACGCATTTATTCACAATTTTAAATTATAATTTATTAATCTCTTTTAAAACTAGGTTCTATTAACTATTTATTTTTCAACTGAAAAAATTAACCAAGGTATCGAACTATTCCCGTATAAAATTATTAAATACATTTTTCGGTTTAAAATTAAAATATAGGGCTGGGTTCCGAGACTGGAGAAGACACCGCAGTTGGTTGAGATAGAGGGATAAGTAAATAATTTTGCTGTTATAGTCTTTAAAGCATAAAAATAATGTAATATGTCTCTAAAAATAAAAAAAAAAGTATAGAGGGAATGAGATTTAAGAGGTCAATTTCTACATCTTAAGATGGTTGATATAATATAAGTACTCAATTTATTAGGATGATTCGACATTTAATGTTTTAACTTTCACATAAAAAAAAAATCTTCAATTTGGGAAAGATAAATATTTGAAGTACCTATAAATATTATAAATTTCATTAAAGTAATTCAAGAATTCGAAATTCATTTAACTAAATAATATTGTTAAATGGAACTTCATTCAAATAACAGACTTCGTCAAGAATTCATTTTATAACGCCTATAAAGCATTTTTATGAATTTCCAGTAATTTTTGTATCAGCTACTCTGAAAATCATTAGAAAATCTTGCATCAAATTTTCAAGTCTTTAGTATAAATTCAAAAATTTTATGAATTTTTGATAATAATTGTATAGCAGATTTTGGTGATCTTTATTGTTTTGTTAATATTTACTATTCAAACACTCATAATATTGCTTTTTGGTATTACCTTCAATATTTTTTTCGTTAGTTTGTAATAGATATTTATGAGAAATTTTGTATTATATTTTCAAAACTTATTGTCAAGTCAAAATAATTTTATCAACATTTCCGAAAAAAAGCTAATAAAACTGGAATTTTTCAATTTTCTTTAAAAAGCTCTAAAAAATATCTTTTAAAAATTATACTATCCATCGAAAAAGGTAATATAAACATTTTACAAAAATGTCATGTCTCAATGTCTATTATGTATTGGAGTTGCGATAAAAACAAATGTGTAGAAAACCGGTATATTATAAATGGTGTTGTTTCTTACAACTTTTCGTCAGTTGTTAACATTATCTATCATTACTTTTTATATGGTGATGATTAGAGTAATCCTTCTGGATTAAATCGTGTATATAGATACAAAAATGCACCGCATTGTAAAACTATTTTAGTCCTTTTTTCAGTCAGAATCTTAAATATACACCAATGAATAATTTATATTATTAGTAAAAATAAAATATGGTATATATAATAAAATAACTTTTATTTTGTTTGATTTTAGAGAATAGTAATTTAATTTTATATTGGACATGAAAAAAATTGTCCTTACATTTTGTTTGACGTTCAACTGAAAATAAATTGGCGAGATGTAACTTCTTCATACGATTACAGGTTTACTGATAAATGAGTGTTTATATTATTTTTAGTCGAATAACAGACGGCTAAATTAAATATTCGACCCAAACTAATATTGTAATGAGATAGCGAAGAGCGTCGGCATTTTCATTGTACTGCTATATAAAGCATTCAATTACAAAAGTTACCCTTATTTTTTTTTTTATCTCATTAAAATAATTTTAAAATTATCATATTTTTATAACATTATTGTATTAAACGATTGATGTTCATGCTTCGTATGCTATGTTTACAGTTTTTCTCGATTTTTTTCGATAGTTGCCATAGATTTTCTTAATATAGAAAACTGTGCATATTTTATTAATTTCTTCGCTTTAACGGACTAATATTTTTTTTACTTAAGGAATTTAAATCTGAATTCTGGCTCTTTTTATTGAATTTTATTGTTCTGATTTGATAGAAATTATTCTGTAAATTTAGTATACTCACAACATGAATAAAAAATGTATCTACGCGTATCCGATCATTTTATATGATGCCAAACCTTATTATTATAAAAAATAACTTGTGAACCATTTAATATTAAAGGATTTGATATATTAAAAATAATACGAATAATCTGATGCCAACTGCATTACTACTATCTTGGAAGTACCTAATAATATTTTGTAAGTATTCTTATTAACATTTATAATCCATATTTATTCATTTTATTTCAATTTAAAATATTAATCGTTTAATAAATGTGAAACTTGAGTCAATTAGATGTAAGTATACTTTTTAAGGCATAAATAATACTTACGCTGTTGATTTTTTATGAAATGTATGCTAATCGATTATTATAATAATTTTAATTGTATTTATAATATGTTTATTTTATGAATACAATTAAAATTATTACAAATTTGTCGTTTATATTTAATGTAAACAAGCGTAGCTTAAAATATAAATGGATTAAGAACTTAATTTTATGTTCATTTTTTAACAATTTTCAAAATCTAAAAATATTTTTAATTAAATAAATTACCGAACTATAATTTTTATACAAAATACGTATCCGACATTGTATTCTATTATTTGAAATATTTTTGTTATTTGACCATTGCACTTATTCCAGAATAAAAAATGTACACTTATAATAATAATGTTATTTGTGGTAATTATATTTTGCTGTTTATATGTTGCTATCAGGTTTAGGAAATTTTATTTTCAAAGCAAAAGTTTTTGTTTTATACAAATTAAAACTATAAGTTAATTCAAAGAGTATTTTTCATTTTCATTGAGCAATAATATATATTCTTATTTCAAAAGTGTAAATTAAACTTAATAACTATCATCGCTTACTATATACAGTTTAAAAGTATTTTGCAGTTTAAACCGATCACAATGACGAGTTATTCGACTGAGTTGTAAATTAATATAAATAATAAGTTGTAAATAGTTTCAAATGATTTGTAAATAAAATTGTAAGAATAAAATATTTATAAAAATATTATTTATATTTTTATAATCACATCATATAACTTGTCTCGACTAATATAAATTCTTTCAGTTTCTTGGAAGTACAACTGAAAGTTATTACTCTATATGTAGTGAGATGAATTCGTTTTCACTCGAATCGTGCAGTACTTTTTTTTTAATAATACTTATAAAAACGTTTTACTCGCAGTTTAAGTTTATATATATTAAATGTTTAATGTGTACGCATTTTTTGAACATTAATAAATCAAAAGTTTCGATCGTCCAATATTAAAGTCTATCGGAGCATAATAAAAGTTTTGTTTACGATCGGAGAATAGACTCTTATATTACATATTAAAAAATTGTTTCTTTTTTACTCTTTTTATTTTTTCCACCTTCAACCAAATGTTTGTTGATCCAAATTTGTATTCGTAAATATTTTTTGTATCCATGCTATCAAAAACGATAACATGGATGGCTCGAGATAAATTCGATTCAGTATAGTTTTATTTCATCAATGGTGCAATAAGAATATCCCGTTGTCTATTTGCTCGAAGCATAATTTTTACCACTTTTGTTTACAATACAAACGGTAAAAGAATAGACCCTTGGGCATTATAATTTTATTTGAAGGTCAGTGTCGGTTGTTTTCCGCCGGAATAGGCTGACTAGAGAAATAAAGGTAGAGCAACAAATAAAGCAAATCTAACACAACACGCATCTTTCACTGTATTGTTTGATGAGAGAAAAATCATTCGAACAAATATAACAGTTGATAACGGACATAATGGAAAAAAAAAAGTTAATATATACAATACATTTTTTTTTCGATTTGAATTAAATAATTTAGATTAAATTATAGCCATTATTACAATTTTGACATATATATATATATACCAAAAGGTCACGAGCCAGGCTATTTTTATTTTTATTATCCTAACTTTTTCCAAAGATGAAACCCTTATTTATATTTTAAACTTTGAAGGTTTATTTATTTCCAGTGTAACTTTTCAAAGAAAAGTAAAACATAACACATTTCTGAAAATCCCAAATAGCTAAAAACCTCAATATTTAAAACATCTAATTCAATATAACTGAAATAGTTTACATGATTACTAGTAAAAGAGCTAGGTAGCAAATGTTTTATTTTTTATTTTTTTATAATTTGATAGTAGATTTGTTATAGTTAACAGTAACAATAAGTTAGCAATAAGTTATTTGTTTATTTAATTATTTATTTTTTAAAATTTAAAATGACTGAAATAGTTTTAATATTTATTTGAATGACTTACTATTACAATTTAATATCTTTTGATGTAAATCCATTTCAATAATATTTTGTATTGTGCATCTATACTTTTATTAATAAATTGAATTCTTAAATTTTGAACACGCTTAATTATATAATTGAAAAAAAATCGAATTAATCATTTGTATTTTGAATAAAAAATTGTAATTTTGATTCGTAATTAATTAAACTCTTAAACAAATCTAAAAATAAAAGAAATGTATAAAATATTATTGTGTATATTCAATGGAATCCTGGGAAAAAATGTAATGTTTCAATTTTTTCTTAGTGATAATAACTATCATTAATAATAATAATTATTAATACGGATTAATTTAAAATGAGACCATTTTTTTTATTTTTATTGTTTACTTTATAACTCGATTATCAACTGACTCATAAAAAAACAATAAATAACTATGATAAATGTAACATTCGATTCTGCGTAACTTAAGATTAAAAGCATTTAATACGTGTATTATTTCCATCGAATGAAAATTGATAATGCATATCTCCGTGAGCAAAAGTATTATTATAATTATGAGTTATATTTGTAATATATTTCGTCAAAAAGATAAAAACGAAAGAAAAAGAGTAACATTGAAATTAAACAAAATAGGGTTTATAGTTAATATTATTTCATATGATTAGTAACATAAACTTTATTAATTGCAATTATATTTATAATAAAAATCTTAATTCAAATAATTCAAAAATTGAATTACGCAGACGTGATATTTGTTTTAGTAAAATAACCGTAAAGTAAATCAATCTTATCTACGGTTATCATACAAGACATTTGGCACTGAATACAATGGTATCAATTATTAGAGAAAAGTTTCATTGTACGTGTTTTTTTATTTTTTTATTTTCTTTACCTGTATTTTTCTCTCGCCTTTTTTTTTTACTTCGAGCCAAAAAAAAAAAAAAAAATAAATAAATATAAAAAATAAAATTAAAAAAAAAAAAAACTCCGTAACACGTCTTCATACAATACGAGTAGTTTGCAGTTTTGAAACACATAGTCTTTTGGCACGAGGAATGGATTTTTTTTTAAACATTTTCTTAACTTGAATCCCATTTTTTTTCGCTTTCATTACTTTTTTTCTAGAAAAAAGCAAAATAAACGAAACCAATACCATACTATATAAACTTTATATCTGTTAATTTGAAAGTATTAAGTAAATTTAACCTCAAAGGGTATGATTGTTTTTGAATGTTCACCTTAAAATACATAAATGTAATGTGTTGGCATGAGTTAATGTCATGATATTTTTTTGATAGTACTGTGGTCGCTTGTATAGTGTTCACTGGTTATAAGAATCAACCGTTTATAGTGATCAAAAACGCTAAGAACGAAACAAACAACCGTTATAAACGCATATTTCGTCACTTACTATAACACTATGTTCAGGTTTTCGGTTATTATGATTAGAAATAAGATGAATGATGATGAAATTGCTGCCTCAGTTTCACATAAGGAACAGGGAAATAATTAGAGTTCATGATGAAGACGAAGTTGAACATGCAGAAGAACGAGTACCAGTTTTCAGGAGTGAAGTACCTAATGCAATTAATACACTCAGAAGAGCTGTAGAAGAGCACGACTTAGGCACAGACTACTTTGCTACGTTGAACAACTTGGAGTATACTAAATGGTTTCCATACCAAAAAAAAACGGGGGCACATTACCGATTTTTTTGAAAAAACCTAAGTTTGTTAAATCACGTATGTACAATGTATTGTATAAACTATTTGTACATGTTGAAAAGTCTATTTAATATTGTGCACAAAGTTAAGTGTTTAAAAATTATTAAAAGTATTAAAATTATAATAAATAAATTATAATAATAAGTATAATTTTAATATTTAATTATTTTTACGTTATTTTCTACCTGATTTTCGAGTCGCCGCTTATAGTGATTTCCGGTTACAGTGATCAAAGTGCTCTTGAACGGATGTGAACACTATAAGCGGCAACCACTATATATACGATAATTTATTGATGATAATGCGTTAAATTTGTACTGCCGTAGAATTGCGAATTACAGTTATACTCAACAATGACCGAATTTCTAATAAGTTTTTGAATGCACCGAGCAAAATATACTGATTCAAAACTACATTTTTCGGTTATTTACTATCGATATATTACGTATCACGAATAAAAAAATGTGAGACATTTAATATTTGACAAACAATATTATGATTGAAAACAATAAGAAATATGTGTTTTTAATTTATTCAATATTTTCCGTTACCTTTAAACCAATATTTTGTTGTAATACATGAAGATCAACTTTAATAAACATATTTTGTGATCAATAATAATGAATAAATTACGAAATATCCAAATATATCATAAGGATCCTAGATCCTAAATATTACTTATAAACATGTGTCATATATTATTGATATTATTTACTTTTAGTTTATCTTATAGCAAAAGTTTGTTGATGTTTATGAATAATATAATAAACATAAGATTGTATATTTTTAACAACATATTTCAATGGAAATAGTAATTGATTACTTTTTAAATTTAAATTTTATATAATAGATATAATAAATAATCATATTATGTCTAGTTAAATTGTTAAATAAAAATGTTTGAATATGTATCAGCACATAATTTTTGTTTAAGGAAATAAGACTAGTGTCCATTTATAAAAAAAATATGAGAAACCATTTGTATAAGGTTGTCCGTTATGGAAATAATGACAAATTAATAATAACCTATGGTATAACTTATTTAAATTTTCAAAACATAGGTTTACAAGACAATTATTAACAATAATACGTGAAATTCATTTTATTATTTCATTATTTTTATGATAACAATATATGATTTTGGAGTAGAAAATTTTGTAATTTACATAAGCATTTTAACCAACAACGATGTTTTTTTTTTAAAAAAAACTGTTAGTGATATATTCAATAATATGTGCCAAATAACCGTTATCATTATATAATACAATTATTCATCATTTTGACCGGAAAAATAACGTATATTTACGAATCTTCTAATTTCAACAATAATCCTAATTGCCTGCAAGTAATTGACAATAGAAAATTAAATTTTGATTTTGTGATGGTTTACAGTCGAATAAACGGCCAGATTTGCATGAGCTACTGCGACTAGCTGCACGACCGTTGGCATGACATAACATTATGTCGTATTTGTGTTACGAGATCAGGGACAGATTGAAAGGAGCCAGCGGGTCCGCGTTTTCGGAGCTGACGAGTAAGACGTAGTATGATTTTACAAACGCAACCAAGGTCAAGAAAAAATGGTGTTGTTTTTTTTCATGATCACTTATTTTCCAACGTAGTCAAATTTTCTATAAAGACAAGTTTCTATAAAGGATTTAACAGCTTCAAAAATGTTATTAAAATTTTCATCGGTTCTATACAACTGACTTGTATTTTTCATCTTATTTATTGCAGATACAATATCACATATAGATCAATATCATATGACAGTTATATTCAAAGGTTCAAGTACATCAAAAATAGTTTTAAAAATAAAAAACAGATATTATAAATCTATATAATGTTATACATGAAAGTCATCCTAGTCACTACCAACCATATAACCAGATGTTTCCTCTGTGATTTGGACTTCATCGATTGTTTAATAGACAGCATAATAACTTATTATTAATAAGTGCAAGGATTGTAATCAATGCATAGGAACGAGATATCCACCGTATGATATCTACACGTTTTAATAAGAGTATTTGTTTTTTAGACTATACTATTTTCTATTTTAATCTAAAAATAGCTGCTCTTAATTGACTTCTTGATATAAAAGTGTGAATACATTTTTTCCAACTTCTCAAAAAGATCAAGGGCATTGAGGCATAAACCAACATCTTTACTTACGATTAAGTTTACACTATGCGCTGAATACAAAGTATACAAAGCATGTGTCCAATAATTATTGCCTGTAGACCATTATATTGACCACTCGTATTAGTCGCTCCATCATAAAACTAACCCACCAAGTATTTCTTCCATTCAGTATTATACTATTTAAATCTTTATCAATAACTTCTGCCAGAACAGCTCCAATTGTACGTGGGGATTAATTTAAAGCTATAAATCATTCTATCACTTTATCATCTATTTCATTTACACATTTTACTATGAACGAATCTTGTTCCCTATGCGAAATATCAAATGTTAAATAGATAAAAACACTAAATATTGGAAATCCTTTAATATGAGTTGTTGTTTTTACTGCTATGTGTTCAGAAACTGACTCAATTAAGACATTTTGACGATTCCATGAGATAAATGAAAGTTTTTTTAAGACCCTTAGTTTTGAGGCTTGTAACATAAGATAATAAAGCAGGAGAATGTTCAGATAGTAATAAAACTAAATGTTTAAAGTTTTTCTTAGACGATCTTGCCATTGCTCTCTGTGGCCTTGGAACGAAATTCAATGTTGTCTCAAGGAAACCGTTATACCTATGTGATGCTTAACAGTCTTTCTGTTTTACGCAACATTTCTATATTGGTCTAATGATGACATTAAAGGAAAAATAGATTCTATGATTTTTAACTTCATTGATTCAATGACATAAGGAGTAGACGTTTCATGAGATATAATAGCTATGCTTCCATTTTTTTTTTCGGTGAAAATAACCAGTTTTCACACAGGCTTTGGTAGTTTTTCTTCCAAACAAAATTTAATCCTAACAAAAAATGTTATCCATTAACGGTGAATATGATAAGAATTACGTTTAGTTTGTGTAACATGAATGTAGCATGAAGTACCAACTACCATGGAATGACTGACTATCTTTACTTTTTGGAAATTATTTTTATTTGGTGTATCATTGTATAGAGGTTGATAGATGAGCCCATTCAATTATCATGCTTATAATTTCTGGAGTGAAAAAATTTATTTTAAAATGTAGTACCGGATTATTTTCACAAGTTTTTCTAAAAGTTAAAAAAAAAAAGTATAAAATACCTTTTAAATAACAATATATATAGAATTCATAATTTTTATAGATGTTATTATAGTACTTGATACTTCTATTGTATTTAAGATTCTGAACGGAGTGATGGAATCTATTGGTTTTACAATGATGTGTGTTTTTTTTCATTTTTATTTTTTATTTTTTAATTTTTTAATTTTTGTGTCTGACGACACCATTTTTGGCAGTAAAAATGCTTCGATTTGCCTATGTAGCAACTTTTCTGAAAGGAAAGTGAATCTAGTTGATACTTTGAAGGGTCAAAAGTAAAAAATTTTCAGTATTTTTCGAAAGCGACGGGAAAAACCCTAAAAAATTAAGGGAAAAACGGGAGTTTTTACGCAAAACCAGTTTTCGACAAAATCAAATTTTTTATTTTGCTATAACTCAAAAACTAATCAATGTAAAAAAATTCTATTTATTAATTAACTCTACTAACTACTTTATTTATTTCCTAATATTTGAATTTTAGAATTAAATTTCAAACAACTATTATTAATAGTTATATTTAAAATGAACCGGATGGGCCTCGCTCTGTTAAAAAAAAATTACACATTAAAAATATTATATAAATATACTTTACAAAAATATAAATTTATATTTCATCATTAAAAAAAATAAACTATGCAAAATTAATTTCATCTTATCAATATATTTATGAAAATACTTATTTACGTATGAATTTGTTTTTTATACGAATCACTAAATGCAAGAAGGGCACATATCCAAATTTTATAATTTTTCAGGAGAGACAAAAAACTTAATATCTCTGGAAAATATTGAAGAAAATAATTTAAATAGTTCACATAATATGATTTTATAATATACTAGTAAACTGGACTTGTGTCCCGTTTGCACAAAACGGATGTATTTATCGAATCTAAACAAAAATCTGTAAAATTGTGATTTTATGAAAATTATGGACATGTTCCTTTCTTGCATTTAGTGATTCATATATTGATATAAATAAACATTGTAATATTTGTCGATAAACCAAACAACCTATTTATTTTTAGTGTAAGAAAACAGTGTTTACTATCTTTACTCCTGTATATCCGAAGACTTATTAGTTATATACACTGATTCATCAGACATATATGGTTCTAGAAACTAAAATTAAAATTATAATAATAAATAAAAACTTCTCATCAATTAGGTATTTTTCTTTAATAAAAAAAAAAAAAAAAATACTTAATATTTTAATACCACATTTGAAGTCTCTATTCTGAGAGAATAAAATAACAGAAATTTAAAAACAGTAAAATATTTAATTGATATTAAAGAAAATTAAATTTTAATTAATTTTAAATTAGTTTTTAAATAACTTAAATGGGCGATAGAACTATTGCCGTTAAATTAAAGTTAAAACTACTACTAAACACAATTAAATGTATAACAATAATAAAGTAGGTCATTTTGGTATTTATAAATATAATGTATTGCTATATTTATTGAATAAAATATACGCCCAAATATATGTGTATTGTTACGTGTGCTCGAAAACGTATTATGACATGCCATCTGGTTGGTGCGATATAAATCATAATGTTCCGATACGTGTGACAACCTCAAAATACCGACGTCAAGTAACTGAACCAAATTGGATTTTATCCTTGGTCCTTGGCTATTGCGCAATACCCACATTGTATACACTCCATGTTCGGTTGAACGGTCTGTTATTTTCTTAGTCAATTCCACCATTTTTTCGTATTGATTGTCAAGCGTTTTGTGGATTTCTGTTTATTTTTATAATCGATGTACCTATGTTGTGTTGTTCGTCACTGTTCTAACAACATACATCACCATGTTCTTACCGTTCGCATTGTTACGTTTTATCGTACGGTCTAAGCGTACATAGACGCTACCTTATTTTTATTATTATCAGTATTTTCATCGCTTTTTGACAGTATACTTTGTTAGCTAAGTCGAGAAGTGTGTGTTCGGTCCTTTTCATCATCGCTGGAGTCGTTACTCCATCACCAACGAATCAACGAATTGAATCCTTTGATTAAACTTTTAGAGGAACACAACTGTACCCGAGCCGGCTGCTTCTAATTTAGTTAATTTGGATTATATTTTATTTAGCTTGTACATAATTATTATTATCTATTTATGTATATATATATATGTGTGTGTGTGTGTGTGTGTGTGTGTGTGTGTGTGTGTGTATCTATTATGTATTAAAACACTGACACTATAATTAATTATACATTTTTTTTTTTTTTAATAACAAACTCTTAAGTTTGGTAATACACAGTATTTCTTTATACAGTCCAATTTTTATCATGTATATCATATATTTTTTATGTACATAGCATAATCATTTTATACATATTCATATGCGAAATTATCCCCGACTTGTTTTAATTACAAAGTCGGGTATTCGCACTTACAGCATGTATTTGTGTTTTAAAATGTATCCAAATCGTAAATAGTCAAACAAAATACTCGCAGGGCCGGCGATAACTTTTGAGGGCCTCGAGGCCAATCTTATCCTGGCTTCTTTTACTTACAATTGTTTGACTAAAATATACATACTACTTGTACATACTTTAGTTTAATAAAAATGTCTACGGCGAATGAGATTATGAAATAATTTTGCATAAGGGGTTGAGACGACTGGCCCTCTCGGAGGTACAGGTCCCGGAGCTTAAGCTATCACTGTCCCATCCTCTCGACGGTCCTGAACATTCCAATTTATAAAAAAATACACTAAAACCCTTGGCCATCAC
>JASXSY010002065.1:0-43522 GCA_034509805.1 Sipha maydis
ACAATTCTGGATCAAATATAACATCCCTAAATTCGATAACACTATTATTTTATTCCTATTTTTCAGTTAAATTTATAATAAATCACAATTTACGATAATATTATAATAGTATGAAAATTTAAATATTATTAATCCTCGACCCCAGAGTATTTGGGCGATAATCATGATTTTTATACAAATCGGCAATTATACTATTTTGGATCAAATATAACATCCCTAAATTCGATAACACTATTATTTTATTCCTATTTTTCAGTTAAATTTATAATAAATCACAATTTACGATAATATTATAATAGAATGAAAATTTAAATATTATTAATCCTCGACCCCAGAGTTTTTGGGCGATAATCATGATTTTTATACAAATCGGCAATTATACAATTTTGGGTCAAATATAACTTCCCTAAATTCGATTACACTATTATTTTATTCCTATTTTCAGTTTAATTTATTATAAATCACAATTAACCAAATATATTATAAGCAAATAATAAGTTAAATATGATTAATCCTCGACCCCAGAGTTTTTGGGCGATAATCATGATTTTTATACAAATCGGCAATTATACAATTTTGGATCAAATATAACATCCCTAAATTCGATAACACTATTATTTTATTCCTATTATTCAGTTAAATTTATAATAAATCACAATTTACGATAATATTATAATAGAATGAAAATTTAAATACTATTAATCCTCGACCCCAGAGTTTTTGGGCAATAATCATGATTTTTATACAAATCGGCAATAATACTTATTTGGATCAAATATAACATCCCTAAATTCGATTACACTATTATTTTATTCCTATTTTTCAGTTTAATTTATTATAAATCATAATTAACCAAATATATTATTTACAAATTATAAGTTAAATATGATTAATCCTCGACCCCAGAGTTTTTGGGCGATAATCATGATTTTATACAAATACTCAATTTTAAAATTTTGTATCAAATTTTACATTTCTCAATTCGGTTACACAATTTATTTTACCTATATTTCAGTTTAATTTATTATAAATCATAATTTACGAAAATATTATAATAGTATGAAAATTTAAATACTATTAATCCTCGACCCCAGAGTTTTTGGGCAATAATCATGATTTTTATACAAATCGGCAATAATACTTATTTGGATCAAATATAACATCCCTAAATTCGATTACACTATTATTTTATTCCTATTTTTCAGTTTAATTTATTATAAATCATAATTAACCAAATATATTATAAACAAATTATAAGTTAAATATGATTAATCCTCGACCCCAGAGTTTTTGGGCAATAATCATGATTTTTATACAAATCGGCAATAATACTTATTTGGATCAAATATAACATCCCAAAATTCGATTACACTATTATTTTATTCCTATTTTCAGTTTAATTTTTTATAAATCACAATTAACCAAATATATTATAAGCAAAAAATAAGTTAAATATGATTAATCCTCGACCCCAGAGTTTTTGTGCGATAATCATGATTTTTATACAAATCGGCAATTATACAATTTTGGATCAAATATAACATCCCTAAATTCGATTACACTATTATTTTATTCCTATTTTTCAGTTTAATTTATAATAAATCACAATTTACGAAAATATTATAATAGTATGAAAATTTAAATATTATTAATCCTCGACCCCAGAGTTTTTGGGCGATAATCATGATTTTTATACAAATCCTCAATTTTAAATTTTGTATCAAATTTTACATTTCTCAATTCGGTTACACTATTTATTTTACCTATATTTCAGTTTAATTTATTACAAATCATAATTTACGAAAATATTATAATAGTATCAAAATTTAAATAAAATTAATCCTCGACCCCAGAGTTTTTGGGCGATAATCAAGATTTTTATACAAATCAGCAATTATACAATTCTGGATCAAATATAACATCCCTAAATTCGATAACACTATTATTTTATTCCTATTTTTCAGTTTAATTTATTATAAATCACAATTAACCAAATATATTATAAGCAAATAATAAGTTAAATATGATTAATCCTCGACCCCAGAGTTTTTGGGCGATAATCATGATTTTTATACAAATCGGCAATTATACAATTTTGGATCAAATATAACATCCTTAAATTCGATAACACTATTATTTTATTCCTATTTTTCAGTTTAATTTATTATAAATCACAATTAACCAAATATATTATAAGCAAATAATAAGTTAAATATGATTAATCCTCGACCCCAGAGTTTTTGGGCGATAATCATGATTTTTATACAAATCGGCAATTATACAATTTTGGATCAAATATAACATCCCTAAATTCGATAACACTATTATTTTATTCCTATTTTTCAGTTAAATTTATAATAAATCACAATTTACGATAATATTATAATAGTATGAAAATTTAAATATTATTAATCCTCGACCCCAGAGTATTTGGGCGATAATCATGATTTTTATACAAATCGGCAATTATACTATTTTGGATCAAATATAACATCCCTAAATTCGATAACACTATTATTTTATTCCTATTTTTCAGTTAAATTTATAATAAATCACAATTTACGATAATATTATAATAGAATGAAAATTTAAATATTATTAATCCTCGACCCCAGAGTTTTTGGGCAATAATCATGATTTTTATACAAATCGGCAATTATACAATTTTGGGTCAAATATAACTTCCCTAAATTCGATTACACTATTATTTTATTCCTATTTTCAGTTTAATTTATTATAAATCACAATTAACCAAATATATTATAAGCAAATAATAAGTTAAATATGATTAATCCTCGACCCCAGAGTTTTTGTGCGATAATCATGATTTTTATACAAATCGGCAATTATACAATTTTGGATCAAATATAACATCCCTAAATTCGATTACACTATTATTTTATTCCTATTTTTCAGTTTAATTTATAATAAATCACAATTTACGAAAATATTATAATAGTATGAAAATTTAAATATTATTAATCCTCGACCCCAGAGTTTTTGGGCGATAATCATGATTTTTATACAAATCCTCAATTTTAAATTTTGTATCAAATTTTACATTTCTCAATTCGGTTACACTATTTATTTTACCTATATTTCAGCAGTTTAATTTATTATAAATCACAATTAACCAAATATATTATAAGCAAATAATAAGTTAAATATGATTAATCCTCGACCCCAGAGTTTTTGTGCGATAATCATGATTTTTATACAAATCGGCAATTATACAATTTTGGATCAAATATAACATCCCTAAATTCGATTACACTATTATTTTATTCCTATTTTTCAGTTAAATTTATAATAAATCACAATTTACGATAATATTATAATAGAATGAAAATTTAAATATTATTAATCCTCGACCCCAGAGTTTTTGGGCAATAATCATGATTTTTATACAAATCGGCAATTATACAATTTTGGGTCAAATATAACTTCCCTAAATTCGATTACACTATTATTTTATTCCTATTTTCAGTTTAATTTATTATAAATCACAATTAACCAAATATATTATAAGCAAATAATAAGTTAAATATGATTAATCCTCGACCCCAGAGTTTTTGGGCGATAATCATGATTTTTATACAAATCCTCAATTTTAAATTTTGTATCAAATTTAACATTTCTCAATTCGGTTACACTATTTATTTTACCTATATTTCAGTTTAATTTATTACAAATCATAATTTACGAAAATATTATAATAGTATCAAAATTTAAATAAAATTAATCCTCGACCCCAGAGTTTTTGGGCGATAATCAAGATTTTTATACAAATCAGCAATTATACAATTCTGGATCAAATATAACATCCCTAAATTCGATAACACTATTATTTTACCTATTTTTCAGTTAAATTTATAATAAATCACAATTTACGATAATATTATAATAGTATGAAAATTTAAATATTATTAATCCTCGACCCCAGAGTATTTGGGCGATAATCATGATTTTTATACAAATCGGCAATTATACTATTTTGGATCAAATATAACATCCCTAAATTCGATAACACTATTATTTTATTCCTATTTTTCAGTTAAATTTATAATAAATCACAATTTACGATAATATTATAATAGAATGAAAATTTAAATATTATTAATCCTCGACCCCAGAGTTTTTGGGCGATAATCATGATTTTTATACAAATCGGCAATTATACAATTTTGGATCAAATATAACATCCTTAAATTCGATAACACTATTATTTTATTCCTATTTTTCAGTTTAATTTATTATAAATCACAATTAACCAAATATATTATAAGCAAATAATAAGTTAAATATGATTAATCCTCGACCCCAGAGTTTTTGGGCGATAATCATGATTTTTATACAAATCGGCAATTATACAATTTTGGATCAAATATAACATCCCTAAATTCGATAACACTATTATTTTATTCCTATTATTCAGTTAAATTTATAATAAATCACAATTTACGATAATATTATAATAGAATGAAAATTTAAATACTATTAATCCTCGACCCCAGAGTTTTTGGGCAATAATCATGATTTTTATACAAATCGGCAATAATACTTATTTGGATCAAATATAACATCCCTAAATTCGATTACACTATTATTTTATTCCTATTTTTCAGTTTAATTTATTATAAATCATAATTAACCAAATATATTATTTACAAATTATAAGTTAAATATGATTAATCCTCGACCCCAGAGTTTTTGGGCGATAATCATGATTTTATACAAATACTCAATTTTAAAATTTTGTATCAAATTTTACATTTCTCAATTCGGTTACACAATTTATTTTACCTATATTTCAGTTTAATTTATTATAAATCATAATTTACGAAAATATTATAATAGTATGAAAATTTAAATACTATTAATCCTCGACCCCAGAGTTTTTGGGCAATAATCATGATTTTTATACAAATCGGCAATAATACTTATTTGGATCAAATATAACATCCCTAAATTCGATTACACTATTATTTTATTCCTATTTTTCAGTTTAATTTATTATAAATCATAATTAACCAAATATATTATAAACAAATTATAAGTTAAATATGATTAATCCTCGACCCCAGAGTTTTTGGGCGATAATCATGATTTTATACAAATACTCAATTTTAAAATTTTGTATCAAATTTTACATTTCTCAATTCGGTTACACTATTTATTTTACCTATATTTCAGTTTAATTTATAACAAATCATAATTTACGAAAATATTATAATAGTATCAAAATTTAAATAAAATTAATCCTCGACCCCAGAGTTTTTGGGCGATAATCATGATTTTTATACAAA
Organism: Sipha maydis; assembly: GCA_034509805.1. Lineage (NCBI taxonomy): Eukaryota > Metazoa > Arthropoda > Insecta > Hemiptera > Aphididae > Sipha > Sipha maydis. The sequence continues at coordinate 5,307 of JASXSY010002065.1, forward strand.
TCGGCAATTATACAATTTTGGATCAAATATAACATCCTTAAATTCGATAACACTATTATTTTATTCCTATTTTTCAGTTTAATTTATTATAAATCACAATTAACCAAATATATTATAAGCAAATAATAAGTTAAATATGATTAATCCTCGACCCCAGAGTTTTTGTGCGATAATCATGATTTTTATACAAATCGGCAATTATACAATTTTGGATCAAATATAACATCCCTAAATTCGATTACACTATTATTTTATTCCTATTTTTCAGTTAAATTTATAATAAATCACAATTTACGATAATATTATAATAGAATGAAAATTTAAATATTATTAATCCTCGACCCCAGAGTTTTTGGGCAATAATCATGATTTTTATACAAATCGGCAATTATACAATTTTGGGTCAAATATAACTTCCCTAAATTCGATTACACTATTATTTTATTCCTATTTTCAGTTTAATTTATTATAAATCACAATTAACCAAATATATTATAAGCAAATAATAAGTTAAATATGATTAATCCTCGACCCCAGAGTTTTTGGGCTTTAATCATGATTTTTATACAAATCCTCAATTTTAAAATTTTGTATCAAATTTTACATTTCTCAATTTGGTTACACTATTTATTTTACCTATATTTCACTTAAATTTATTACAAATCATAATTTACGAAAATATTATAATAGTATGAAAATTTAAATATAATTAATCCTCGACCCCAGAGTTTTTGGGCGATAATCATGATTTTTATACAAATCCTCAATTTTAAATTTTGTATCAAATTTTACATTTCTCAATTCGGTTACACTATTTATTTTACCTATATTTCAGTTTAATTTATTACAAATCATAATTTACGAAAATATTATAATAGTATCAAAATTTAAATAAAATTAATCCTCGACCCCAGAGTTTTTGGGCGATAATCAAGATTTTTATACAAATCAGCAATTATACAATTCTGGATCAAATATAACATCCCTAAATTCGATAACACTATTATTTTATTCCTATTTTTCAGTTAAATTTATAATAAATCACAATTTACGATAATATTATAATAGTATGAAAATTTAAATATTATTAATCCTCGACCCCAGAGTATTTGGGCGATAATCATGATTTTTATACAAATCGGCAATTATACTATTTTGGATCAAATATAACATCCCTAAATTCGATAACACTATTATTTTATTCCTATTTTTCAGTTAAATTTATAATAAATCACAATTTACGATAATATTATAATAGAATGAAAATTTAAATATTATTAATCCTCGACCCCAGAGTTTTTGGGCGATAATCATGATTTTTATACAAATCGGCAATTATACAATTTTGGATCAAATATAACATCCTTAAATTCGATAACACTATTATTTTATTCCTATTTTTCAGTTTAATTTATTATAAATCACAATTAACCAAATATATTATAAGCAAATAATAAGTTAAATATGATTAATCCTCGACCCCAGAGTTTTTGGGCGATAATCATGATTTTTATACAAATCGGCAATTATACAATTTTGGATCAAATATAACATCCCTAAATTCGATAACACTATTATTTTATTCCTATTATTCAGTTAAATTTATAATAAATCACAATTTACGATAATATTATAATAGAATGAAAATTTAAATACTATTAATCCTCGACCCCAGAGTTTTTGGGCAATAATCATGATTTTTATACAAATCGGCAATAATACTTATTTGGATCAAATATAACATCCCTAAATTCGATTACACTATTATTTTATTCCTATTTTTCAGTTTAATTTATTATAAATCATAATTAACCAAATATATTATTTACAAATTATAAGTTAAATATGATTAATCCTCGACCCCAGAGTTTTTGGGCGATAATCATGATTTTATACAAATACTCAATTTTAAAATTTTGTATCAAATTTTACATTTCTCAATTCGGTTACACAATTTATTTTACCTATATTTCAGTTTAATTTATTATAAATCATAATTTACGAAAATATTATAATAGTATGAAAATTTAAATACTATTAATCCTCGACCCCAGAGTTTTTGGGCAATAATCATGATTTTTATACAAATCGGCAATAATACTTATTTGGATCAAATATAACATCCCTAAATTCGATTACACTATTATTTTATTCCTATTTTTCAGTTTAATTTATTATAAATCATAATTAACCAAATATATTATAAACAAATTATAAGTTAAATATGATTAATCCTCGACCCCAGAGTTTTTGGGCGATAATCATGATTTTATACAAATACTCAATTTTAAAATTTTGTATCAAATTTTACATTTCTCAATTCGGTTACACTATTTATTTTACCTATATTTCAGTTTAATTTATAACAAATCATAATTTACGAAAATATTATAATAGTATCAAAATTTAAATAAAATTAATCCTCGACCCCAGAGTTTTTGGGCGATAATCATGATTTTTATACAAATCGGCAATTATACAATTTTGGATCAAATATAACATCCTTAAATTCGATAACACTATTATTTTATTCCTATTTTTCAGTTTAATTTATTATAAATCACAATTAACCAAATATATTATAAGCAAATAATAAGTTAAATATGATTAATCCTCGACCCCAGAGTTTTTGTGCGATAATCATGATTTTTATACAAATCGGCAATAATACTTATTTGGATCAAATATAACATCCCTAAATTCGATTACACTATTATTTTATTCCTATTTTTCAGTTTAATTTATTATAAATCATAATTAACCAAATATATTATAAACAAATTATAAGTTAAATATGATTAATCCTCGACCCCAGAGTTTTTGGGCTTTAATCATGATTTTTATACAAATCCTCAATTTTAAAATTTTGTATCAAATTTTACATTTCTCAATTTGGTTACACTATTTATTTTACCTATATTTCACTTAAATTTATTACAAATCATAATTTACGAAAATATTATAATAGTATGAAAATTTAAATATAATTAATCCTCGACCCCAGAGTTTTTGGGCGATAATCATGATTTTTATACAAATCCTCAATTTTAAATTTTGTATCAAATTTTACATTTCTCAATTCGGTTACACTATTTATTTTACCTATATTTCAGTTTAATTTATTACAAATCATAATTTACGAAAATATTATAATAGTATCAAAATTTAAATAAATTAATCCTCGACCCCAGAGTTTTTGGCGATAATCATGATTTTTATACAAATCCTCAATTTTAAATTTTGTATCAAATTTTACATTTCTCAATTCGGTTACACTATTTATTTTACCTATATTTCAGTTTAATTTATTACAAATCATAATTTACGAAAATATTATAATAGTATCAAAATTTAAATAAAATTAATCCTCGACCCCAGAGTTTTTGGGCGATAATCAAGATTTTTATACAAATCAGCAATTATACAATTCTGGATCAAATATAACATCCCTAAATTCGATAACACTATTATTTTATTCCTATTTTTCAGTTTAATTTATTATAAATCACAATTAACCAAATATATTATAAGCAAATAATAAGTTAAATATGATTAATCCTCGACCCCAGAGTTTTTGGGCGATAATCATGATTTTTATACAAATCGGCAATTATACAATTCTGGATCAAATATAACATCCCTAAATTCGATTACACTATTATTTTATTCCTATTTTTCAGTTTAATTTATTATAAATCACAATTAACCAAATATATTATAAGCAAATAATAAGTTAAATATGATTAATCCTCGACCCCAGAGTTTTTGGCGATAATCATGATTTTTATACAAATCCTCAATTTTAAATTTTGTATCAAATTTAACATTTCTCAATTCGGTTACACTATTTATTTTACCTATATTTCAGTTTAATTTATTACAAATCATAATTTACGAAAATATTATAATAGTATCAAAATTTAAATAAAATTAATCCTCGACCCCAGAGTTTTTGGGCGATAATCAAGATTTTTATACAAATCAGCAATTATACAATTCTGGATCAAATATAACATCCCTAAATTCGATAACACTATTATTTTATTCCTATTTTTCAGTTTAATTTATTATAAATCACAATTAACCAAATATATTATAAGCAAATAATAAGTTAAATATGATTAATCCTCGACCCCAGAGTTTTTGGGCGATAATCATGATTTTTATACAAATCGGCAATTATACAATTCTGGATCAAATCTAACATCCCTAAATTCGATTACACTATTATTTTATTCCTATTTTTTCAGTTTAATTTATTATAAATCACAATTAACCAAATATATTATAAGCAAATAATAAGTTAAATATGATTAATCCTCGACCCCAGAGTTTTTGGGCGATAATCATGATTTTTATACAAATCCTCAATTTTAAATTTTGTATCAAATTTAACATTCTCAATTCGGTTACACTATTTATTTTACCTATATTTCAGTTTAATTTATTACAAATCATATTTACGAAAATATTATAATAGTATCAAAATTTAAATAAAATTAATCCTCGACCCCAGAGTTTTTGGGCGATAATCAAGAATTTTATACAAATCAGCAATTATACAATTCTGGATCAAATATAACATCCTAAATTCGATAACACTATTATTTTATTCCTATTTTTCAGTTAAATTTATAATAAATCACAATTTACGATAATATTATAATAGTATGAAAATTTAAATATTATTAATCCTCGACCCCAGAGTATTTGGGCGATAATCATGATTTTTATACAAATCGGCAATTATACTATTTTGGATCAAATATAACATCCCTAAATTCGATAACACTATTATTTTTTTCCTATTTTTCAGTTAAATTTATAATAAATCACAATTTACGATAATATAATAATAGAATGAAAATTTAAATATTATTAATCCTCGACCCCAGAGTTTTTGGGCGATAATCATGATTTTTATACAAATCGGCAATTATACAATTTTGGATCAAATATAACATCCTTAAATTCGATAACACTATTATTTTATTCCTATTTTTCAGTTTAATTTATTATAAATCACAATTAACCAAATATATTATAAGCAAATAATAAGTTAAATATGATTAATCCTCGACCCCAGAGTTTTTGGGCGATAATCATGATTTTTATACAAATCGGCAATTATACAATTTTGGATCAAATATAACATCCCTAAATTCGATTACACTATTATTTTATTCCTATTTTTCAGTTTAATTTATTATAAATCACAATTAACCAAATATATTATAAGCAAATTATAAGTTAAATATGATTAATCCTCGACCCCAGAGTTTTTGGGCGATAATCATGATTTTTATACAAATCGGCAATTATACAATATTGGATCAAATATAACATCCCTAAAATCGATTACACTATTATTTTATTCCTATTTTTCAGTTTAATTTATAATAAATCACAATTTACGAAAATATTATAATAGTATGAAAATTTAAATATTATTAATCCTCGACCCCAGAGTTTTTGGGCGATAATCATGATTTTATACAAATCCTCAATTTTAAAATTTTGTATCAAATTTTACATTTCTCAATTCGGTTACACTATTTATTTTACCTATATTTCAGTTTAATTTATTACAAATCATAATTTACGAAAATATTATAATAGTATGAAAATTTAAATACTATTAATCCTCGACCCCAGAGTTTTTGGGCAATAATCATGATTTTTATACAAATCGGCAATAATACTTATTTGGATCAAATATAACATCCCTAAATTCGATTACACTATTATTTTATTCCTATTTTTCAGTTTAATTTATTATAAATCATAATTAACCAAATATATTTTAAACAAATTATAAGTTAAATATGATTAATCCTCGACCCCAGAGTTTTTGGGCGATAATCATGATTTTATACAAATACTCAATTTTAAAATTTTGTATCAAATTTTACATTTCTCAATTCGGTTACACTATTTATTTTACCTATATTTCAGTTTAATTTATAACAAATCATAATTTACGAAAATATTATAATAGTATCAAAATTTAAATAAAATTAATCCTCGACCCCAGAGTTTTTGGGCGATAATCATGATTTTTATACAAATCGGCAATTATACAATTTTGGATCAAATATAACATCCTTAAATTCGATAACACTATTATTTTATTCCTATTTTTCAGTTTAATTTATAATAAATCACAATTTACGAAAATATTATAATAGTATGAAAATTTAAATATTATTAATCCTCGACCCCAGAGTTTTTGGGCGATAATCATGATTTTTATACAAATCCTCAATTTTAAATTTTGTATCAAATTTTACATTTCTCAATTCGGTTACACTATTTATTTTACCTATATTTCAGTTTAATTTATTACAAATCATAATTTACGAAAATATTATAATAGTATCAAAATTTAAATAAAATTAATCCTCGACCCCAGAGTTTTTGGGCGATAATCAAGATTTTTATACAAATCAGCAATTATACAATTCTGGATCAAATATAACATCCCTAAATTCGATAACACTATTATTTTATTCCTATTTTTCAGTTTAATTTATTATAAATCACAATTAACCAAATATATTATAAGCAAATAATAAGTTAAATATGATTAATCCTCGACCCCAGAGTTTTTGGGCGATAATCATGATTTTTATACAAATCGGCAATTATACAATTCTGGATCAAATATAACATCCCTAAATTCGATTACACAATTATTTTATTCCTATTTTTCAGTTTAATTTATTATAAATCACAATTAACCAAATATATTATAAGCAAATAATAAGTTAAATATGATTAATCCTCGACCCCAGAGTTTTTGGGCGATAATCATGATTTTTATACAAATCCTCAATTTTAAATTTTGTATCAAATTTAACATTTCTCAATTCGGTTACACTATTTATTTTACCTATATTTCAGTTTAATTTATTACAAATCATAATTTACGAAAATAATATAATAGTATCAAAATTTAAATAAAATTAATCCTCGACCCCAGAGTTTTTGGGCGATAATCAAGATTTTTATACAAATCAGCAATTATACAATTCTGGATCAAATATAACATCCCTAAATTCGATAACACTATTATTTTATTCCTATTTTTCAGTTAAATTTATAATAAATCACAATTTACGATAATATTATAATAGTATGAAAATTTAAATATTATTAATCCTCGACCCCAGAGTATTTGGGCGATAATCATGATTTTTATACAAATCGGCAATTATACTATTTTGGATCAAATATAACATCCCTAAATTCGATAACACTATTATTTTATTCCTATTTTTCAGTTAAATTTATAATAAATCACAATTTACGATAATATTATAATAGAATGAAAATTTAAATATTATTAATCCTCGACCCCAGAGTTTTTGGGCGATAATCATGATTTTTATACAAATCGGCAATTATACAATTTTGGATCAAATATAACATCCTTAAATTCTATAACACTATTATTTTATTCCTATTTTTCAGTTTAATTTATTATAAATCACAATTAACCAAATATATTATAAGCAAATAATAAGTTAAATATGATTAATCCTCGACCCCAGAGTTTTTGGGCGATAATCATGATTTTTATACAAATCGGCAATTATACAATTTTGGATCAAATATAACATCCCTAAATTCGATAACACTATTATTTTATTCCTATTATTCAGTTAAATTTATAATAAATCACAATTTACGATAATATTATAATAGAATGAAAATTTAAATACTATTAATCCTCGACCCCAGAGTTTTTGGGCAATAATCATGATTTTTATACAAATCGGCAATAATACTTATTTGGATCAAATATAACATCCCTAAATTCGATTACACTATTATTTTATTCCTATTTTTCAGTTTAATTTATTATAAATCATAATTAACCAAATATATTATTAACAAATTATAAGTTAAATATGATTAATCCTCGACCCCAGAGTTTTTGGGCGATAATCATGATTTTATACAAATACTCAATTTTAAAATTTTGTATCAAATTTTACATTTCTCAATTCGGTTACACAATTTATTTTACCTATATTTCAGTTTAATTTATTATAAATCATAATTTACGAAAATATTATAATAGTATGAAAATTTAAATACTATTAATCCTCGACCCCAGAGTTTTTGGGCAATAATCATGATTTTTATACAAATCGGCAATAATACTTATTTGGATCAAATATAACATCCCTAAATTCGATTACACTATTATTTTATTCCTATTTTTCAGTTTAATTTATTATAAATCATAATTAACCAAATATATTATAAACAAATTATAAGTTAAATATGATTAATCCTCGACCCCAGAGTTTTTGGGCGATAATCATGATTTTATACAAATCCTCAATTTTAAAATTTTGTATCAAATTTTACATTTCTCAATTCGGTTACACTATTTATTTTACCTATATTTCAGTTTAATTTATTACAAATCATAATTTACGAAAATATTATAATAGTATGAAAATTTAAATACTATTAATCCTCGACCCCAGAGTTTTTGGGCAATAATCATGATTTTTATACAAATCGGCAATAATACTTATTTGGATCAAATATAACATCCCTAAATTCGATTACACTATTATTTTATTCCTATTTTTCAGTTTAATTTATTATAAATCATAATTAACCAAATATATTTTAAACAAATTATAAGTTAAATATGATTAATCCTCGACCCCAGAGTTTTTGGGCGATAATCATGATTTTATACAAATACTCAATTTTAAAATTTTGTATCAAATTTTACATTTCTCAATTCGGTTACACTATTTATTTTACCTATATTTCAGTTTAATTTATAACAAATCATAATTTACGAAAATATTATAATAGTATCAAAATTTAAATAAAATTAATCCTCGACCCCAGAGTTTTTGGGCGATAATCATGATTTTTATACAAATCGGCAATTATACAATTTTGGATCAAATATAACATCCTTAAATTCGATAACACTATTATTTTATTCCTATTTTTCAGTTTAATTTATTATAAATCACAATTAACCAAATATATTATAAGCAAATAATAAGTTAAATATGATTAATCCTCGACCCCAGAGTTTTTGGGCGATAATCATGATTTTTATACAAATCCTCAATTTTAAATTTTGTATCAAATTTAACATTTCTCAATTCGGTTACACTATTTATTTTACCTATATTTCAGTTTAATTTATTACAAATCATAATTTACGAAAATATTATAATAGTATCAAAATTTAAATAAAATTAATCCTCGACCCCAGAGTTTTTGGGCGATAATCAAGATTTTTATACAAATCAGCAATTATACAATTCTGGATCAAATATAACATCCCTAAATTCGATAACACTATTATTTTATTCCTATTTTTCAGTTAAATTTATAATAAATCACAATTTACGATAATATTATAATAGTATGAAAATTTAAATATTATTAATCCTCGACCCCAGAGTATTTGGGCGATAATCATGATTTTTATACAAATCGGCAATTATACTATTTTGGATCAAATATAACATCCCTAAATTCGATAACACTATTATTTTTTTCCTATTTTTCAGTTAAATTTATAATAAATCACAATTTACGATAATATAATAATAGAATGAAAATTTAAATATTATTAATCCTCGACCCCAGAGTTTTTGGGCGATAATCATGATTTTTATACAAATCGGCAATTATACAATTTTGGATCAAATATAACATCCTTAAATTCGATAACACTATTATTTTATTCCTATTTTTCAGTTTAATTTATTATAAATCACAATTAACCAAATATATTATAAGCAAATAATAAGTTAAATATGATTAATCCTCGACCCCAGAGTTTTTGGGCGATAATCATGATTTTTATACAAATCGGCAATTATACAATTTTGGATCAAATATAACATCCCTAAATTCGATTACACTATTATTTTATTCCTATTTTTCAGTTTAATTTATAATAAATCACAATTTACGAAAATATTATAATAGTATGAAAATTTAAATATTATTAATCCTCGACCCCAGAGTTTTTGGGCGATAATCATGATTTTATACAAATCCTCAATTTTAAAATTTTGTATCAAATTTTACATTTCTCAATTCGGTTACACTATTTATTTTACCTATATTTCAGTTTAATTTATTACAAATCATAATTTACGAAAATATTATAATAGTATGAAAATTTAAATACTATTAATCCTCGACCCCAGAGTTTTTGGGCAATAATCATGATTTTTATACAAATCGGCAATAATACTTATTTGGATCAAATATAACATCCCTAAATTCGATTACACTATTATTTTATTCCTATTTTTCAGTTTAATTTATTATAAATCATAATTAACCAAATATATTTTAAACAAATTATAAGTTAAATATGATTAATCCTCGACCCCAGAGTTTTTGGGCGATAATCATGATTTTATACAAATACTCAATTTTAAAATTTTGTATCAAATTTTACATTTCTCAATTCGGTTACACTATTTATTTTACCTATATTTCAGTTTAATTTATAACAAATCATAATTTACGAAAATATTATAATAGTATCAAAATTTAAATAAAATTAATCCTCGACCCCAGAGTTTTTGGGCGATAATCATGATTTTTATACAAATCGGCAATTATACAATTTTGGATCAAATATAACATCCTTAAATTCGATAACACTATTATTTTATTCCTATTTTTCAGTTTAATTTATAATAAATCACAATTTACGAAAATATTATAATAGTATGAAAATTTAAATATTATTAATCCTCGACCCCAGAGTTTTTGGGCGATAATCATGATTTTTATACAAATCCTCAATTTTAAATTTTGTATCAAATTTTACATTTCTCAATTCGGTTACACTATTTATTTTACCTATATTTCAGTTTAATTTATTACAAATCATAATTTACGAAAATATTATAATAGTATCAAAATTTAAATAAAATTAATCCTCGACCCCAGAGTTTTTGGGCGATAATCAAGATTTTTATACAAATCAGCAATTATACAATTCTGGATCAAATATAACATCCCTAAATTCGATAACACTATTATTTTATTCCTATTTTTCAGTTTAATTTATTATAAATCACAATTAACCAAATATATTATAAGCAAATAATAAGTTAAATATGATTAATCCTCGACCCCAGAGTTTTTGGGCGATAATCATGATTTTTATACAAATCGGCAATTATACAATTCTGGATCAAATATAACATCCCTAAATTCGATTACACAATTATTTTATTCCTATTTTTCAGTTTAATTTATTATAAATCACAATTAACCAAATATATTATAAGCAAATAATAAGTTAAATATGATTAATCCTCGACCCCAGAGTTTTTGGGCGATAATCATGATTTTTATACAAATCCTCAATTTTAAATTTTGTATCAAATTTAACATTTCTCAATTCGGTTACACTATTTATTTTACCTATATTTCAGTTTAATTTATTACAAATCATAATTTACGAAAATAATATAATAGTATCAAAATTTAAATAAAATTAATCCTCGACCCCAGAGTTTTTGGGCGATAATCAAGATTTTTATACAAATCAGCAATTATACAATTCTGGATCAAATATAACATCCCTAAATTCGATAACACTATTATTTTATTCCTATTTTTCAGTTAAATTTATAATAAATCACAATTTACGATAATATTATAATAGTATGAAAATTTAAATATTATTAATCCTCGACCCCAGAGTATTTGGGCGATAATCATGATTTTTATACAAATCGGCAATTATACTATTTTGGATCAAATATAACATCCCTAAATTCGATAACACTATTATTTTATTCCTATTTTTCAGTTAAATTTATAATAAATCACAATTTACGATAATATTATAATAGAATGAAAATTTAAATATTATTAATCCTCGACCCCAGAGTTTTTGGGCGATAATCATGATTTTTATACAAATCGGCAATTATACAATTTTGGATCAAATATAACATCCTTAAATTCTATAACACTATTATTTTATTCCTATTTTTCAGTTTAATTTATTATAAATCACAATTAACCAAATATATTATAAGCAAATAATAAGTTAAATATGATTAATCCTCGACCCCAGAGTTTTTGGGCGATAATCATGATTTTTATACAAATCGGCAATTATACAATTTTGGATCAAATATAACATCCCTAAATTCGATAACACTATTATTTATTCCTATTATTCAGTTAAATTTATAATAAATCACAATTTACGATAATATTATAATAGAATGAAAATTTAAATACTATTAATCCTCGACCCCAGAGTTTTTGGGCAATAATCATGATTTTTATACAAATCGGCAATAATACTTATTTGGATCAAATATAACATCCCTAAATTCGATTACACTATTATTTTATTCCTATTTTTCAGTTTAATTTATTATAAATCATAATTAACCAAAATATATTATTAACAAATTATAAGTTAAATATGATTAATCCTCGACCCCAGAGTTTTTGGGCGATAATCATGATTTTATACAAATACTCAATTTTAAAATTTTGTATCAAATTTTACATTTCTCAATTCGGTTACACAATTTATTTTACCTATATTTCAGTTTAATTTATTATAAATCATAATTTACGAAAATATTATAATAGTATGAAAATTTAAATACTATTAATCCTCGACCCCAGAGTTTTTGGGCAATAATCATGATTTTTATACAAATCGGCAATAATACTTATTTGGATCAAATATAACATCCCTAAATTCGATTACACTATTATTTTATTCCTATTTTTCAGTTTAATTTATTATAAATCATAATTAACCAAATATATTTTAAACAAATTATAAGTTAAATATGATTAATCCTCGACCCCAGAGTTTTTGGGCGATAATCATGATTTTATACAAATACTCAATTTTAAAATTTTGTATCAAATTTTACATGTCTCAATTCGGTTACACTATTTATTTTACCTATATTTCAGTTTAATTTATAACAAATCATAATTTACGAAAATATTATAATAGTATCAAAATTTAAATAAAATTAATCCTCGACCCCAGAGTTTTTGGGCGATAATCATGATTTTTATACAAATCGGCAATTATACAATTTTGGATCAAATATAACATCCTTAAATTCGATAACACTATTATTTTATTCCTATTTTTCAGTTTAATTTATTATAAATCACAATTAACCAAATATATTATAAGCAAATAATAAGTTAAATATGATTAATCCTCGACCCCAGAGTTTTTGGGCGATAATCATGATTTTTATACAAATCCTCAATTTTAAATTTTGTATCAAATTTAACATTTCTCAATTCGGTTACACTATTTATTTTACCTATATTTCAGTTTAATTTATTACAAATCATAATTTACGAAAATATTATAATAGTATCAAAATTTAAATAAAATTAATCCTCGACCCCAGAGTTTTTGGGCGATAATCAAGATTTTTATACAAATCAGCAATTATACAATTCTGGATCAAATATAACATCCCTAAATTCGATAACACTATTATTTTATTCCTATTTTTCAGTTAAATTTATAATAAATCACAATTTACGATAATATTATAATAGTATGAAAATTTAAATATTATTAATCCTCGACCCCAGAGTATTTGGGCGATAATCATGATTTTTATACAAATCGGCAATTATACTATTTTGGATCAAATATAACATCCCTAAATTCGATAACACTATTATTTTTTTCCTATTTTTCAGTTAAATTTATAATAAATCACAATTTACGATAATATAATAATAGAATGAAAATTTAAATATTATTAATCCTCGACCCCAGAGTTTTTGGGCGATAATCATGATTTTTATACAAATCGGCAATTATACAATTTTGGATCAAATATAACATCCTTAAATTCGATAACACTATTATTTTATTCCTATTTTTCAGTTTAATTTATTATAAATCACAATTAACCAAATATATTATAAGCAAATAATAAGTTAAATATGATTAATCCTCGACCCCAGAGTTTTTGGGCGATAATCATGATTTTTATACAAATCGGCAATTATACAATTTTGGATCAAATATAACATCCCTAAATTCGATTACACTATTATTTTATTCCTATTTTTCAGTTTAATTTATTATAAATCACAATTAACCAAATATATTATAAGCAAATAATAAGTTAAATATGATTAATCCTCGACCCCAGAGTTTTTGGGCGATAATCATGATTTTTATACAAATCGGCAATTATACAATATTGGATCAAATATAACATCCCTAAAATCGATTACACTATTATTTTATTCCTATTTTTCAGTTTAATTTATAATAAATCACAATTTACGAAAATATTATAATAGTATGAAAATTTAAATATTATTAATCCTCGACCCCAGAGTTTTTGGGCGATAATCATGATTTTATACAAATCCTCAATTTTAAAATTTTGTATCAAATTTTACATTTCTCAATTCGGTTACACTATTTATTTTACCTATATTTCAGTTTAATTTATAACAAATCATAATTTACGAAAATATTATAATAGTATCAAAATTTAAATAAAATTAATCCTCGACCCCAGAGTTTTTGGGCGATAATCATGATTTTTATACAAATCGGCAATTATACAATTTTGGATCAAATATAACATCCTTAAATTCGATAACACTATTATTTTATTCCTATTTTTCAGTTTAATTTATAATAAATCACAATTTACGAAAATATTATAATAGTATGAAAATTTAAATATTATTAATCCTCGACCCCAGAGTTTTTGGGCGATAATCATGATTTTTATACAAATCCTCAATTTTAAATTTTGTATCAAATTTTACATTTCTCAATTCAGTTACACTATTTATTTTACCTATATTTCAGTTTAATTTATTACAAATCATAATTTACGAAAATATTATAATAGTATCAAAATTTAAATAAAATTAATCCTCGACCCCAGAGTTTTTGGGCGATAATCAAGATTTTTATACAAATCAGCAATTATACAATTCTGGATCAAATATAACATCCCTAAATTCGATAACACTATTATTTTATTCCTATTTTTCAGTTTAATTTATTATAAATCACAATTAACCAAATATATTATAAGCAAATAATAAGTTAAATATGATTAATCCTCGACCCCAGAGTTTTTGGGCGATAATCATGATTTTTATACAAATCCTCAATTTTAAATTTTGTATCAAATTTAACATTTCTCAATTCGGTTACACTATTTATTTTACCTATATTTCAGTTTAATTTATTACAAATCATAATTTACGAAAATATTATAATAGTATCAAAATTTAAATAAAATTAATCCTCGACCCCAGAGTTTTTGGGCGATAATCAAGATTTTTATACAAATCAGCAATTATACAATTCTGGATCAAATATAACATCCCTAAATTCGATAACACTATTATTTTATTCCTATTTTTCAGTTAAATTTATAATAAATCACAATTTACGATAATATTATAATAGTATGAAAATTTAAATATTATTAATCCTCGACCCCAGAGTATTTGGGCGATAATCATGATTTTTATACAAATCGGCAATTATACTATTTTGGATCAAATATAACATCCCTAAATTCGATAACACTATTATTTTTTTCCTATTTTTCAGTTAAATTTATAATAAATCACAATTTACGATAATATAATAATAGAATGAAAATTTAAATATTATTAATCCTCGACCCCAGAGTTTTTGGGCGATAATCATGATTTTTATACAAATCGGCAATTATACAATTTTGGATCAAATATAACATCCTTAAATTCGATAACACTATTATTTTATTCCTATTTTTCAGTTTAATTTATTATAAATCACAATTAACCAAATATATTATAAGCAAATAATAAGTTAAATATGATTAATCCTCGACCCCAGAGTTTTTGGGCGATAATCATGATTTTTATACAAATCGGCAATTATACAATTTTGGATCAAATATAACATCCCTAAATTCGATTACACTATTATTTTATTCCTATTTTTCAGTTTAATTTATTATAAATCACAATTAACCAAATATATTATAAGCAAATAATAAGTTAAATATGATTAATCCTCGACCCCAGAGTTTTTGGGCGATAATCATGATTTTTATACAAATCGGCAATTATACAATATTGGATCAAATATAACATCCCTAAAATCGATTACACTATTATTTTATTCCTATTTTTCAGTTTAATTTATAATAAATCACAATTTACGAAAATATTATAATAGTATGAAAATTTAAATATTATTAATCCTCGACCCCAGAGTTTTTGGGCGATAATCATGATTTTATACAAATCCTCAATTTTAAAATTTTGTATCAAATTTTACATTTCTCAATTCGGTTACACTATTTATTTTACCTATATTTCAGTTTAATTTATTACAAATCATAATTTACGAAAATATTATAATAGTATGAAAATTTAAATACTATTAATCCTCGACCCCAGAGTTTTTGGGCAATAATCATGATTTTTATACAAATCGGCAATAATACTTATTTGGATCAAATATAACATCCCTAAATTCGATTACACTATTATTTTATTCCTATTTTTCAGTTTAATTTATTATAAATCATAATTAACCAAATATATTTTAAACAAATTATAAGTTAAATATGATTAATCCTCGACCCCAGAGTTTTTGGGCGATAATCATGATTTTATACAAATACTCAATTTTAAAATTTTGTATCAAATTTTACATTTCTCAATTCGGTTACACTATTTATTTTACCTATATTTCAGTTTAATTTATAACAAATCATAATTTACGAAAATATTATAATAGTATCAAAATTTAAATAAAATTAATCCTCGACCCCAGAGTTTTTGGGCGATAATCATGATTTTTATACAAATCGGCAATTATACAATTTTGGATCAAATATAACATCCTTAAATTCGATAACACTATTATTTTATTCCTATTTTTCAGTTTAATTTATAATAAATCACAATTTACGAAAATATTATAATAGTATGAAAATTTAAATATTATTAATCCTCGACCCCAGAGTTTTTGGGCGATAATCATGATTTTTATACAAATCCTCAATTTTAAATTTTGTATCAAATTTTACATTTCTCAATTCGGTTACACTATTTATTTTACCTATATTTCAGTTTAATTTATTACAAATCATAATTTACGAAAATATTATAATAGTATCAAAATTTAAATAAAATTAATCCTCGACCCCAGAGTTTTTGGGCGATAATCAAGATTTTTATACAAATCAGCAATTATACAATTCTGGATCAAATATAACATCCCTAAATTCGATAACACTATTATTTTATTCCTATTTTTCAGTTTAATTTATTATAAATCACAATTAACCAAATATATTATAAGCAAATAATAAGTTAAATATGATTAATCCTCGACCCCAGAGTTTTTGGGCGATAATCATGATTTTTATACAAATCGGCAATTATACAATTCTGGATCAAATATAACATCCCTAAATTCGATTACACAATTATTTTATTCCTATTTTTCAGTTTAATTTATTATAAATCACAATTAACCAAATATATTATAAGCAAATAATAAGTTAAATATGATTAATCCTCGACCCCAGAGTTTTTGGGCGATAATCATGATTTTTATACAAATCCTCAATTTTAAATTTTGTATCAAATTTAACATTTCTCAATTCGGTTACACTATTTATTTTACCTATATTTCAGTTTAATTTATTACAAATCATAATTTACGAAAATAATATAATAGTATCAAAATTTAAATAAAATTAATCCTCGACCCCAGAGTTTTTGGGCGATAATCAAGATTTTTATACAAATCAGCAATTATACAATTCTGGATCAAATATAACATCCCTAAATTCGATAACACTATTATTTTATTCCTATTTTTCAGTTAAATTTATAATAAATCACAATTTACGATAATATTATAATAGTATGAAAATTTAAATATTATTAATCCTCGACCCCAGAGTATTTGGGCGATAATCATGATTTTTATACAAATCGGCAATTATACTATTTTGGATCAAATATAACATCCCTAAATTCGATAACACTATTATTTTATTCCTATTTTTCAGTTAAATTTATAATAAATCACAATTTACGATAATATTATAATAGAATGAAAATTTAAATATTATTAATCCTCGACCCCAGAGTTTTTGGGCGATAATCATGATTTTTATACAAATCGGCAATTATACAATTTTGGATCAAATATAACATCCTTAAATTCTATAACACTATTATTTTATTCCTATTTTTCAGTTTAATTTATTATAAATCACAATTAACCAAATATATTATAAGCAAATAATAAGTTAAATATGATTAATCCTCGACCCCAGAGTTTTTGGGCGATAATCATGATTTTTATACAAATCGGCAATTATACAATTTTGGATCAAATATAACATCCCTAAATTCGATAACACTATTATTTTATTCCTATTATTCAGTTAAATTTATAATAAATCACAATTTACGATAATATTATAATAGAATGAAAATTTAAATACTATTAATCCTCGACCCCAGAGTTTTTGGGCAATAATCATGATTTTTATACAAATCGGCAATAATACTTATTTGGATCAAATATAACATCCCTAAATTCGATTACACTATTATTTTATTCCTATTTTTCAGTTTAATTTATTATAAATCATAATTAACCAAATATATTATTAACAAATTATAAGTTAAATATGATTAATCCTCGACCCCAGAGTTTTTGGGCGATAATCATGATTTTATACAAATACTCAATTTTAAAATTTTGTATCAAATTTTACATTTCTCAATTCGGTTACACAATTTATTTTACCTATATTTCAGTTTAATTTATTATAAATCATAATTTACGAAAATATTATAATAGTATGAAAATTTAAATACTATTAATCCTCGACCCCAGAGTTTTTGGGCAATAATCATGATTTTTATACAAATCGGCAATAATACTTATTTGGATCAAATATAACATCCCTAAATTCGATTACACTATTATTTTATTCCTATTTTTCAGTTTAATTTATTATAAATCATAATTAACCAAATATATTATAAACAAATTATAAGTTAAATATGATTAATCCTCGACCCCAGAGTTTTTGGGCGATAATCATGATTTTATACAAATCCTCAATTTTAAAATTTTGTATCAAATTTTACATTTCTCAATTCGGTTACACTATTTATTTTACCTATATTTCAGTTTAATTTATTACAAATCATAATTTACGAAAATATTATAATAGTATGAAAATTTAAATACTATTAATCCTCGACCCCAGAGTTTTTGGGCAATAATCATGATTTTTATACAAATCGGCAATAATACTTATTTGGATCAAATATAACATCCCTAAATTCGATTACACTATTATTTTATTCCTATTTTTCAGTTTAATTTATTATAAATCATAATTAACCAAATATATTTTAAACAAATTATAAGTTAAATATGATTAATCCTCGACCCCAGAGTTTTTGGGCGATAATCATGATTTTATACAAATACTCAATTTTAAAATTTTGTATCAAATTTTACATTTCTCAATTCGGTTACACTATTTATTTTACCTATATTTCAGTTTAATTTATAACAAATCATAATTTACGAAAATATTATAATAGTATCAAAATTTAAATAAAATTAATCCTCGACCCCAGAGTTTTTGGGCGATAATCATGATTTTTATACAAATCGGCAATTATACAATTTTGGATCAAATATAACATCCTTAAATTCGATAACACTATTATTTTATTCCTATTTTTCAGTTTAATTTATTATAAATCACAATTAACCAAATATATTATAAGCAAATAATAAGTTAAATATGATTAATCCTCGACCCCAGAGTTTTTGGGCGATAATCATGATTTTTATACAAATCCTCAATTTTAAATTTTGTATCAAATTTAACATTTCTCAATTCGGTTACACTATTTATTTTACCTATATTTCAGTTTAATTTATTACAAATCATAATTTACGAAAATATTATAATAGTATCAAAATTTAAATAAAATTAATCCTCGACCCCAGAGTTTTTGGGCGATAATCAAGATTTTTATACAAATCAGCAATTATACAATTCTGGATCAAATATAACATCCCTAAATTCGATAACACTATTATTTTATTCCTATTTTTCAGTTAAATTTATAATAAATCACAATTTACGATAATATTATAATAGTATGAAAATTTAAATATTATTAATCCTCGACCCCAGAGTATTTGGGCGATAATCATGATTTTTATACAAATCGGCAATTATACTATTTTGGATCAAATATAACATCCCTAAATTCGATAACACTATTATTTTTTTCCTATTTTTCAGTTAAATTTATAATAAATCACAATTTACGATAATATAATAATAGAATGAAAATTTAAATATTATTAATCCTCGACCCCAGAGTTTTTGGGCGATAATCATGATTTTTATACAAATCGGCAATTATACAATTTTGGATCAAATATAACATCCTTAAATTCGATAACACTATTATTTTATTCCTATTTTTCAGTTTAATTTATTATAAATCACAATTAACCAAATATATTATAAGCAAATAATAAGTTAAATATGATTAATCCTCGACCCCAGAGTTTTTGGGCGATAATCATGATTTTTATACAAATCGGCAATTATACAATTTTGGATCAAATATAACATCCCTAAATTCGATTACACTATTATTTTATTCCTATTTTTCAGTTTAATTTATTATAAATCACAATTAACCAAATATATTATAAGCAAATAATAAGTTAAATATGATTAATCCACGACCCCAGAGTTTTTGGGCGATAATCATGATTTTTATACAAATCGGCAATTATACAATATTGGATCAAATATAACATCCCTAAAATCGATTACACTATTATTTTATTCCTATTTTTCAGTTTAATTTATAATAAATCACAATTTACGAAAATATTATAATAGTATGAAAATTTAAATATTATTAATCCTCGACCCCAGAGTTTTTGGGCGATAATCATGATTTTATACAAATCCTCAATTTTAAAATTTTGTATCAAATTTTACATTTCTCAATTCGGTTACACTATTTATTTTACCTATATTTCAGTTTAATTTATAACAAATCATAATTTACGAAAATATTATAATAGTATCAAAATTTAAATAAAATTAATCCTCGACCCCAGAGTTTTTGGGCGATAATCATGATTTTTATACAAATCGGCAATTATACAATTTTGGATCAAATATAACATCCTTAAATTCGATAACACTATTATTTTATTCCTATTTTTCAGTTTAATTTATAATAAATCACAATTTACGAAAATATTATAATAGTATGAAAATTTAAATATTATTAATCCTCGACCCCAGAGTTTTTGGGCGATAATCATGATTTTTATACAAATCCTCAATTTTAAATTTTGTATCAAATTTTACATTTCTCAATTCAGTTACACTATTTATTTTACCTATATTTCAGTTTAATTTATTACAAATCATAATTTACGAAAATATTATAATAGTATCAAAATTTAAATAAAATTAATCCTCGACCCCAGAGTTTTTGGGCGATAATCAAGATTTTTATACAAATCAGCAATTATACAATTCTGGATCAAATATAACATCCCTAAATTCGATAACACTATTATTTTATTCCTATTTTTCAGTTTAATTTATTATAAATCACAATTAACCAAATATATTATAAGCAAATAATAAGTTAAATATGATTAATCCTCGACCCCAGAGTTTTTGGGCGATAATCATGATTTTTATACAAATCAGCAATTATACAATTCTGGATCAAATATAACATCCCTAAATTCGATAACACTATTATTTTATTCCTATTTTTCAGTTAAATTTATAATAAATCACAATTTACGATAATATTATAATAGTATGAAAATTTAAATATTATTAATCCTCGACCCCAGAGTATTTGGGCGATAATCATGATTTTTATACAAATCGGCAATTATACTATTTTGGATCAAATATAACATCCCTAAATTCGATAACACTATTATTTTTTTCCTATTTTTCAGTTAAATTTATAATAAATCACAATTTACGATAATATAATAATAGAATGAAAATTTAAATATTATTAATCCTCGACCCCAGAGTTTTTGGGCGATAATCATGATTTTTATACAAATCGGCAATTATACAATTTTGGATCAAATATAACATCCTTAAATTCGATAACACTATTATTTTATTCCTATTTTTCAGTTTAATTTATTATAAATCACAATTAACCAAATATATTATAAGCAAATAATAAGTTAAATATGATTAATCCTCGACCCCAGAGTTTTTGGGCGATAATCATGATTTTTATACAAATCGGCAATTATACAATTTTGGATCAAATATAACATCCCTAAATTCGATTACACTATTATTTTATTCCTATTTTTCAGTTTAATTTATTATAAATCACAATTAACCAAATATATTATAAGCAAATAATAAGTTAAATATGATTAATCCTCGACCCCAGAGTTTTTGGGCGATAATCATGATTTTTATACAAATCCTCAATTTTAAATTTTGTATCAAATTTAACATTTCTCAATTCGGTTACACTATTTATTTTACCTATATTTCAGTTTAATTTATTACAAATCATAATTTACGAAAATAATATAATAGTATCAAAATTTAAATAAAATTAATCCTCGACCCCAGAGTTTTTGGGCGATAATCAAGATTTTTATACAAATCAGCAATTATACAATTCTGGATCAAATATAACATCCCTAAATTCGATAACACTATTATTTTATTCCTATTTTTCAGTTAAATTTATAATAAATCACAATTTACGATAATATTATAATAGTATGAAAATTTAAATATTATTAATCCTCGACCCCAGAGTATTTGGGCGATAATCATGATTTTTATACAAATCGGCAATTATACTATTTTGGATCAAATATAACATCCCTAAATTCGATAACACTATTATTTTATTCCTATTTTTCAGTTAAATTTATAATAAATCACAATTTACGATAATATTATAATAGAATGAAAATTTAAATATTATTAATCCTCGACCCCAGAGTTTTTGGGCGATAATCATGATTTTTATACAAATCGGCAATTATACAATTTTGGATCAAATATAACATCCTTAAATTCTATAACACTATTATTTTATTCCTATTTTTCAGTTTAATTTATTATAAATCACAATTAACCAAATATATTATAAGCAAATAATAAGTTAAATATGATTAATCCTCGACCCCAGAGTTTTTGGGCGATAATCATGATTTTTATACAAATCGGCAATTATACAATTTTGGATCAAATATAACATCCCTAAATTCGATAACACTATTATTTTATTCCTATTATTCAGTTAAATTTATAATAAATCACAATTTACGATAATATTATAATAGAATGAAAATTTAAATACTATTAATCCTCGACCCCAGAGTTTTTGGGCAATAATCATGATTTTTATACAAATCGGCAATAATACTTATTTGGATCAAATATAACATCCCTAAATTCGATTACACTATTATTTTATTCCTATTTTTCAGTTTAATTTATTATAAATCATAATTAACCAAATATATTATAAACAAATTATAAGTTAAATATGATTAATCCTCGACCCCAGAGTTTTTGGGCGATAATCATGATTTTATACAAATCCTCAATTTTAAAATTTTGTATCAAATTTTACATTTCTCAATTCGGTTACACTATTTATTTTACCTATATTTCAGTTTAATTTATTACAAATCATAATTTACGAAAATATTATAATAGTATGAAAATTTAAATACTATTAATCCTCGACCCCAGAGTTTTTGGGCAATAATCATGATTTTTATACAAATCGGCAATAATACTTATTTGGATCAAATATAACATCCCTAAATTCGATTACACTATTATTTTATTCCTATTTTTCAGTTTAATTTATTATAAATCATAATTAACCAAATATATTTTAAACAAATTATAAGTTAAATATGATTAATCCTCGACCCCAGAGTTTTTGGGCGATAATCATGATTTTATACAAATACTCAATTTTAAAATTTTGTATCAAATTTTACATTTCTCAATTCGGTTACACTATTTATTTTACCTATATTTCAGTTTAATTTATAACAAATCATAATTTACGAAAATATTATAATAGTATCAAAATTTAAATAAAATTAATCCTCGACCCCAGAGTTTTTGGGCGATAATCATGATTTTTATACAAATCGGCAATTATACAATTTTGGATCAAATATAACATCCTTAAATTCGATAACACTATTATTTTATTCCTATTTTTCAGTTTAATTTATTATAAATCACAATTAACCAAATATATTATAAGCAAATAATAAGTTAAATATGATTAATCCTCGACCCCAGAGTTTTTGGGCGATAATCATGATTTTTATACAAATCGGCAATTATACAATTTTGGATCAAATATAACATCCCTAAATTCGATAACACTATTATTTTATTCCTATTTTTCAGTTAAATTTATAATAAATCACAATTTACGATAATATTATAATAGTATGAAAATTTAAATATGATTAATCCTCGACCCCAGAGTTTTTGGGCGATAATCATGATTTTTATACAAATCGGCAATTATACAATTTTGGATCAAATATAACATCCCTAAATTCGATAACACTATTATTTTATTCCTATTATTCAGTTAAATTTATAATAAATCACAATTTACGATAATATTATAATAGAATGAAAATTTAAATACTATTAATCCTCGACCCCAGAGTTTTTGGGCAATAATCATGATTTTTATACAAATCGGCAATAATACTTATTTGGATCAAATATAACATCCCTAAATTCGATTACACTATTATTTTATTCCTATTTTTCAGTTTAATTTATTATAAATCATAATTAACCAAATATATTATTAACAAATTATAAGTTAAATATGATTAATCCTCGACCCCAGAGTTTTTGGGCGATAATCATGATTTTATACAAATACTCAATTTTAAAATTTTGTATCAAATTTTACATTTCTCAATTCGGTTACACAATTTATTTTACCTATATTTCAGTTTAATTTATTATAAATCATAATTTACGAAAATATTATAATAGTATGAAAATTTAAATACTATTAATCCTCGACCCCAGAGTTTTTGGGCAATAATCATGATTTTTATACAAATCGGCAATAATACTTATTTGGATCAAATATAACATCCCTAAATTCGATTACACTATTATTTTATTCCTATTTTTCAGTTTAATTTATTATAAATCATAATTAACCAAATATATTATAAACAAATTATAAGTTAAATATGATTAATCCTCGACCCCAGAGTTTTTGGGCGATAATCATGATTTTATACAAATACTCAATTTTAAAATTTTGTATCAAATTTTACATTTCTCAATTCGGTTACACTATTTATTTTACCTATATTTCAGTTTAATTTATAACAAATCATAATTTACGAAAATATTATAATAGTATCAAAATTTAAATAAAATTAATCCTCGACCCCAGAGTTTTTGGGCGATAATCATGATTTTTATACAAATCGGCAATTATACAATTTTGGATCAAATATAACATCCTTAAATTCGATAACACTATTATTTTATTCCTATTTTTCAGTTTAATTTATTATAAATCACAATTAACCAAATATATTATAAGCAAATAATAAGTTAAATATGATTAATCCTCGACCCCAGAGTTTTTGTGCGATAATCATGATTTTTATACAAATCGGCAATTATACAATTTTGGATCAAATATAACATCCCTAAATTCGATTACACTATTATTTTATTCCTATTTTTCAGTTAAATTTATAATAAATCACAATTTACGATAATATTATAATAGAATGAAAATTTAAATATTATTAATCCTCGACCCCAGAGTTTTTGGGCAATAATCATGATTTTTATACAAATCGGCAATTATACAATTTTGGGTCAAATATAACTTCCCTAAATTCGATTACACTATTATTTTATTCCTATTTTCAGTTTAATTTATTATAAATCACAATTAACCAAATATATTATAAGCAAATAATAAGTTAAATATGATTAATCCTCGACCCCAGAGTTTTTGTGCGATAATCATGATTTTTATACAAATCGGCAATTATACAATTTTGGATCAAATATAACATCCCTAAATTCGATTACACTATTATTTTATTCCTATTTTTCAGTTTAATTTATAATAAATCACAATTTACGAAAATATTATAATAGTATGAAAATTTAAATATTATTAATCCTCGACCCCAGAGTTTTTGGGCGATAATCATGATTTTTATACAAATCCTCAATTTTAAATTTTGTATCAAATTTTACATTTCTCAATTCGGTTACACTATTTATTTTACCTATATTTCAGTTTAATTTATTACAAATCATAATTTACGAAAATATTATAATAGTATCAAAATTTAAATAAAATTAATCCTCGACCCCAGAGTTTTTGGGCGATAATCAAGATTTTTATACAAATCAGCAATTATACAATTCTGGATCAAATATAACATCCCTAAATTCGATAACACTATTATTTTATTCCTATTTTTCAGTTTAATTTATTATAAATCACAATTAACCAAATATATTATAAGCAAATAATAAGTTAAATATGATTAATCCTCGACCCCAGAGTTTTTGGGCGATAATCATGATTTTTATACAAATCGGCAATTATACAATTTTGGATCAAATATAACATCCCTAAATTCGATTACACTATTATTTTATTCCTATTTTTCAGTTTAATTTATTATAAATCACAATTTACCAAATATATTATAAGCAAATAATAAGTTAAATATGATTAATCCTCGACCCCAGAGTTTTTGGGCGATAATCATGATTTTTATACAAATCCTCAATTTTAAATTTTGTATCAAATTTAACATTTCTCAATTCGGTTACACTATTTATTTTACCTATATTTCAGTTTAATTTATTACAAATCATAATTTACGAAAATATTATAATAGTATCAAAATTTAAATAAAATTAATCCTCGACCCCAGAGTTTTTGGGCGATAATCAAGATTTTTATACAAATCAGCAATTATACAATTCTGGATCAAATATAACATCCCTAAATTCGATAACACTATTATTTTATTCCTATTTTTCAGTTAAATTTATAATAAATCACAATTTACGATAATATTATAATAGTATGAAAATTTAAATATTATTAATCCTCGACCCCAGAGTATTTGGGCGATAATCATGATTTTTATACAAATCGGCAATTATACTATTTTGGATCAAATATAACATCCCTAAATTCGATAACACTATTATTTTATTCCTATTTTTCAGTTAAATTTATAATAAATCACAATTTACGATAATATTATAATAGAATGAAAATTTAAATATTATTAATCCTCGACCCCAGAGTTTTTGGGCGATAATCATGATTTTTATACAAATCGGCAATTATACAATTTTGGATCAAATATAACATCCTTAAATTCGATAACACTATTATTTTATTCCTATTTTTCAGTTTAATTTATTATAAATCACAATTAACCAAATATATTATAAGCAAATAATAAGTTAAATATGATTAATCCTCGACCCCAGAGTTTTTGGGCGATAATCATGATTTTTATACAAATCGGCAATTATACAATTTTGGATCAAATATAACATCCCTAAATTCGATAACACTATTATTTTATTCCTATTATTCAGTTAAATTTATAATAAATCACAATTTACGATAATATTATAATAGAATGAAAATTTAAATACTATTAATCCTCGACCCCAGAGTTTTTGGGCAATAATCATGATTTTTATACAAATCGGCAATAATACTTATTTGGATCAAATATAACATCCCTAAATTCGATTACACTATTATTTTATTCCTATTTTTCAGTTTAATTTATTATAAATCATAATTAACCAAATATATTATTAACAAATTATAAGTTAAATATGATTAATCCTCGACCCCAGAGTTTTTGGGCGATAATCATGATTTTATACAAATACTCAATTTTAAAATTTTGTATCAAATTTTACATTTCTCAATTCGGTTACACAATTTATTTTACCTATATTTCAGTTTAATTTATTATAAATCATAATTTACGAAAATATTATAATAGTATGAAAATTTAAATACTATTAATCCTCGACCCCAGAGTTTTTGGGCAATAATCATGATTTTTATACAAATCGGCAATAATACTTATTTGGATCAAATATAACATCCCTAAATTCGATTACACTATTATTTTATTCCTATTTTTCAGTTTAATTTATTATAAATCATAATTAACCAAATATATTATAAACAAATTATAAGTTAAATATGATTAATCCTCGACCCCAGAGTTTTTGGGCGATAATCATGATTTTATACAAATACTCAATTTTAAAATTTTGTATCAAATTTTACATTTCTCAATTCGGTTACACTATTTATTTTACCTATATTTCAGTTTAATTTATAACAAATCATAATTTACGAAAATATTATAATAGTATCAAAATTTAAATAAAATTAATCCTCGACCCCAGAGTTTTTGGGCGATAATCATGATTTTTATACAAATCGGCAATTATACAATTCTGGATCAAATATAACATCCCTAAATTCGATTACACTATTATTTTATTCCTATTTTTCAGTTTAATTTATTATAAATCACAATTAACCAAATATATTATAAGCAAATAATAAGTTAAATATGATTAATCCTCGACCCCAGAGTTTTTGGGCGATAATCATGATTTTTATACAAATCGGCAATTATACAATTCTGGATCAAATATAACATCCCTAAATTCGATTACACTATTATTTTATTCCTATTTTTCAGTTTAATTTATTATAAATCACAATTAACCAAATATATTATAAGCAAATAATAAGTTAAATATGATTAATCCTCGACCCCAGAGTTTTTGGGCGATAATCATGATTTTTATACAAATCGGCAATTATACAATATTGGATCAAATATAACATCCCTAAAATCGATTACACTATTATTTTATTCCTATTTTTCAGTTTAATTTATAATAAATCACAATTTACGAAAAAATTATAATAGTATGAAAATTTAAATATTATTAATCCTCGACCCCAGAGTTTTTGGGCGATAATCATGATTTTATACAAATCCTCAATTTTAAAATTTTGTATCAAATTTTACATTTCTCAATTCGGTTACACTATTTATTTTACCTATATTTCAGTTTAATTTATTACAAATCATAATTTACGAAAATATTATAATAGTATGAAAATTTAAATACTATTAATCCTCGACCCCAGAGTTTTTGGGCAATAATCATGATTTTTATACAAATCGGCAATAATACTTATTTGGATCAAATATAACATCCCTAAATTCGATTACACTATTATTTTATTCCTATTTTTCAGTTTAATTTATTATAAATCATAATTAACCAAATATATTTTAAACAAATTATAAGTTAAATATGATTAATCCTCGACCCCAGAGTTTTTGGGCGATAATCATGATTTTATACAAATACTCAATTTTAAAATTTTGTATCAAATTTTACATTTCTCAATTCGGTTACACTATTTATTTTACCTATATTTCAGTTTAATTTATAACAAATCATAATTTACGAAAATATTATAATAGTATCAAAATTTAAATAAAATTAATCCTCGACCCCAGAGTTTTTGGGCGATAATCATGATTTTTATACAAATCGGCAATTATACAATTTTGGATCAAATATAACATCCTTAAATTCGATAACACTATTATTTTATTCCTATTTTTCAGTTTAATTTATAATAAATCACAATTTACGAAAATATTATAATAGTATGAAAATTTAAATATTATTAATCCTCGACCCCAGAGTTTTTGGGCGATAATCATGATTTTTATACAAATCCTCAATTTTAAATTTTGTATCAAATTTTACATTTCTCAATTCGGTTACACTATTTATTTTACCTATATTTCAGTTTAATTTATTACAAATCATAATTTACGAAAATATTATAATAGTATCAAAATTTAAATAAAATTAATCCTCGACCCCAGAGTTTTTGGGCGATAATCAAGATTTTTATACAAATCAGCAATTATACAATTCTGGATCAAATATAACATCCCTAAATTCGATAACACTATTATTTTATTCCTATTTTTCAGTTTAATTTATTATAAATCACAATTAACCAAATATATTATAAGCAAATAATAAGTTAAATATGATTAATCCTCGACCCCAGAGTTTTTGGGCGATAATCATGATTTTTATACAAATCGGCAATTATACAATTTTGGATCAAATATAACATCCCTAAATTCGATTACACTATTATTTTATTCCTATTTTTCAGTTTAATTTATTATAAATCACAATTTACCAAATATATTATAAGCAAATAATAAGTTAAATATGATTAATCCTCGACCCCAGAGTTTTTGGGCGATAATCATGATTTTTATACAAATCCTCAATTTTAAATTTTGTATCAAATTTAACATTTCTCAATTCGGTTACACTATTTATTTTACCTATATTTCAGTTTAATTTATTACAAATCATAATTTACGAAAATATTATAATAGTATCAAAATTTAAATAAAATTAATCCTCGACCCCAGAGTTTTTGGGCGATAATCAAGATTTTTATACAAATCAGCAATTATACAATTCTGGATCAAATATAACATCCCTAAATTCGATAACACTATTATTTTATTCCTATTTTTCAGTTAAATTTATAATAAATCACAATTTACGATAATATTATAATAGTATGAAAATTTAAATATTATTAATCCTCGACCCCAGAGTATTTGGGCGATAATCATGATTTTTATACAAATCGGCAATTATACTATTTTGGATCAAATATAACATCCCTAAATTCGATAACACTATTATTTTATTCCTATTTTTCAGTTAAATTTATAATAAATCACAATTTACGATAATATTATAATAGAATGAAAATTTAAATATTATTAATCCTCGACCCCAGAGTTTTTGGGCGATAATCATGATTTTTATACAAATCGGCAATTATACAATTTTGGATCAAATATAACATCCTTAAATTCGATAACACTATTATTTTATTCCTATTTTTCAGTTTAATTTATTATAAATCACAATTAACCAAATATATTATAAGCAAATAATAAGTTAAATATGATTAATCCTCGACCCCAGAGTTTTTGGGCGATAATCATGATTTTTATACAAATCGGCAATTATACAATTTTGGATCAAATATAACATCCCTAAATTCGATAACACTATTATTTTATTCCTATTATTCAGTTAAATTTATAATAAATCACAATTTACGATAATATTATAATAGAATGAAAATTTAAATACTATTAATCCTCGACCCCAGAGTTTTTGGGCAATAATCATGATTTTTATACAAATCGGCAATAATACTTATTTGGATCAAATATAACATCCCTAAATTCGATTACACTATTATTTTATTCCTATTTTTCAGTTTAATTTATTATAAATCATAATTAACCAAATATATTATTAACAAATTATAAGTTAAATATGATTAATCCTCGACCCCAGAGTTTTTGGGCGATAATCATGATTTTATACAAATACTCAATTTTAAAATTTTGTATCAAATTTTACATTTCTCAATTCGGTTACACAATTTATTTTACCTATATTTCAGTTTAATTTATTATAAATCATAATTTACGAAAATATTATAATAGTATGAAAATTTAAATACTATTAATCCTCGACCCCAGAGTTTTTGGGCAATAATCATGATTTTTATACAAATCGGCAATAATACTTATTTGGATCAAATATAACATCCCTAAATTCGATTACACTATTATTTTATTCCTATTTTTCAGTTTAATTTATTATAAATCATAATTAACCAAATATATTATAAACAAATTATAAGTTAAATATGATTAATCCTCGACCCCAGAGTTTTTGGGCGATAATCATGATTTTATACAAATACTCAATTTTAAAATTTTGTATCAAATTTTACATTTCTCAATTCGGTTACACTATTTATTTTACCTATATTTCAGTTTAATTTATAACAAATCATAATTTACGAAAATATTATAATAGTATCAAAATTTAAATAAAATTAATCCTCGACCCCAGAGTTTTTGGGCGATAATCATGATTTTTATACAAATCGGCAATTATACAATTTTGGATCAAATATAACATCCTTAAATTCGATAACACTATTATTTTATTCCTATTTTTCAGTTTAATTTATTATAAATCACAATTAACCAAATATATTATAAGCAAATAATAAGTTAAATATGATTAATCCTCGACCCCAGAGTTTTTGGGCGATAATCATGATTTTTATACAAATCGGCAATTATACAATTCTGGATCAAATATAACATCCCTAAATTCGATTACACTATTATTTTATTCCTATTTTTCAGTTTAATTTATTATAAATCACAATTAACCAAATATATTATAAGCAAATAATAAGTTAAATATGATTAATCCTCGACCCCAGAGTTTTTGGGCGATAATCATGATTTTTATACAAATCGGCAATTATACAATTCTGGATCAAATATAACATCCCTAAATTCGATTACACTATTATTTTATTCCTATTTTTCAGTTTAATTTATTATAAATCACAATTAACCAAATATATTATAAGCAAATAATAAGTTAAATATGATTAATCCTCGACCCCAGAGTTTTTGGGCGATAATCATGATTTTTATACAAATCGGCAATTATACAATATTGGATCAAATATAACATCCCTAAAATCGATTACACTATTATTTTATTCCTATTTTTCAGTTTAATTTATAATAAATCACAATTTACGAAAAAATTATAATAGTATGAAAATTTAAATATTATTAATCCTCGACCCCAGAGTTTTTGGGCGATAATCATGATTTTATACAAATCCTCAATTTTAAAATTTTGTATCAAATTTTACATTTCTCAATTCGGTTACACTATTTATTTTACCTATATTTCAGTTTAATTTATTACAAATCATAATTTACGAAAATATTATAATAGTATGAAAATTTAAATACTATTAATCCTCGACCCCAGAGTTTTTGGGCAATAATCATGATTTTTATACAAATCGGCAATAATACTTATTTGGATCAAATATAACATCCCTAAATTCGATTACACTATTATTTTATTCCTATTTTTCAGTTTAATTTATTATAAATCATAATTAACCAAATATATTTTAAACAAATTATAAGTTAAATATGATTAATCCTCGACCCCAGAGTTTTTGGGCGATAATCATGATTTTATACAAATACTCAATTTTAAAATTTTGTATCAAATTTTACATTTCTCAATTCGGTTACACTATTTATTTTACCTATATTTCAGTTTAATTTATAACAAATCATAATTTACGAAAATATTATAATAGTATCAAAATTTAAATAAAATTAATCCTCGACCCCAGAGTTTTTGGGCGATAATCATGATTTTTATACAAATCGGCAATTATACAATTTTGGATCAAATATAACATCCTTAAATTCGATAACACTATTATTTTATTCCTATTTTTCAGTTTAATTTATAATAAATCACAATTTACGAAAATATTATAATAGTATGAAAATTTAAATATTATTAATCCTCGACCCCAGAGTTTTTGGGCGATAATCATGATTTTTATACAAATCCTCAATTTTAAATTTTGTATCAAATTTTACATTTCTCAATTCGGTTACACTATTTATTTTACCTATATTTCAGTTTAATTTATTACAAATCATAATTTACGAAAATATTATAATAGTATCAAAATTTAAATAAAATTAATCCTCGACCCCAGAGTTTTTGGGCGATAATCAAGATTTTTATACAAATCAGCAATTATACAATTCTGGATCAAATATAACATCCCTAAATTCGATAACACTATTATTTTATTCCTATTTTTCAGTTTAATTTATTATAAATCACAATTAACCAAATATATTATAAGCAAATAATAAGTTAAATATGATTAATCCTCGACCCCAGAGTTTTTGGGCGATAATCATGATTTTTATACAAATCGGCAATTATACAATTCTGGATCAAATATAACATCCCTAAATTCGATTACACTATTATTTTATTCCTATTTTTCAGTTTAATTTATTATAAATCACAATTAACCAAATATATTATAAGCAAATAATAAGTTAAATATGATTAATCCTCGACCCCAGAGTTTTTGGGCGATAATCATGATTTTTATACAAATCCTCAATTTTAAATTTTGTATCAAATTTAACATTTCTCAATTCGGTTACACTATTTATTTTACCTATATTTCAGTTTAATTTATTACAAATCATAATTTACGAAAATAATATAATAGTATCAAAATTTAAATAAAATTAATCCTCGACCCCAGAGTTTTTGGGCGATAATCAAGATTTTTATACAAATCAGCAATTATACAATTCTGGATCAAATATAACATCCCTAAATTCGATAACACTATTATTTTATTCCTATTTTTCAGTTAAATTTATAATAAATCACAATTTACGATAATATTATAATAGTATGAAAATTTAAATATTATTAATCCTCGACCCCAGAGTATTTGGGCGATAATCATGATTTTTATACAAATCGGCAATTATACTATTTTGGATCAAATATAACATCCCTAAATTCGATAACACT
Source organism: Sipha maydis (assembly GCA_034509805.1). Classification (NCBI taxonomy): domain Eukaryota; kingdom Metazoa; phylum Arthropoda; class Insecta; order Hemiptera; family Aphididae; genus Sipha; species Sipha maydis. Next base: position 40,088 of record JASXSY010002065.1, read on the forward strand.
ATTATTTTATTCCTATTTTTCAGTTAAATTTATAATAAATCACAATTTACGATAATATTATAATAGAATGAAAATTTAAATATTATTAATCCTCGACCCCAGAGTTTTTGGGCGATAATCATGATTTTTATACAAATCGGCAATTATACAATTTTGGATCAAATATAACATCCTTAAATTCTATAACACTATTATTTTATTCCTATTTTTCAGTTTAATTTATTATAAATCACAATTAACCAAATATATTATAAGCAAATAATAAGTTAAATATGATTAATCCTCGACCCCAGAGTTTTTGGGCGATAATCATGATTTTTATACAAATCGGCAATTATACAATTTTGGATCAAATATAACATCCCTAAATTCGATAACACTATTATTTTATTCCTATTATTCAGTTAAATTTATAATAAATCACAATTTACGATAATATTATAATAGAATGAAAATTTAAATACTATTAATCCTCGACCCCAGAGTTTTTGGGCAATAATCATGATTTTTATACAAATCGGCAATAATACTTATTTGGATCAAATATAACATCCCTAAATTCGATTACACTATTATTTTATTCCTATTTTTCAGTTTAATTTATTATAAATCATAATTAACCAAATATATTATTAACAAATTATAAGTTAAATATGATTAATCCTCGACCCCAGAGTTTTTGGGCGATAATCATGATTTTATACAAATACTCAATTTTAAAATTTTGTATCAAATTTTACATTTCTCAATTCGGTTACACAATTTATTTTACCTATATTTCAGTTTAATTTATTATAAATCATAATTTACGAAAATATTATAATAGTATGAAAATTTAAATACTATTAATCCTCGACCCCAGAGTTTTTGGGCAATAATCATGATTTTTATACAAATCGGCAATAATACTTATTTGGATCAAATATAACATCCCTAAATTCGATTACACTATTATTTTATTCCTATTTTTCAGTTTAATTTATTATAAATCATAATTAACCAAATATATTATAAACAAATTATAAGTTAAATATGATTAATCCTCGACCCCAGAGTTTTTGGGCGATAATCATGATTTTATACAAATACTCAATTTTAAAATTTTGTATCAAATTTTACATTTCTCAATTCGGTTACACTATTTATTTTACCTATATTTCAGTTTAATTTATAACAAATCATAATTTACGAAAATATTATAATAGTATCAAAATTTAAATAAAATTAATCCTCGACCCCAGAGTTTTTGGGCGATAATCATGATTTTTATACAAATCGGCAATTATACAATTTTGGATCAAATATAACATCCTTAAATTCGATAACACTATTATTTTATTCCTATTTTTCAGTTTAATTTATTATAAATCACAATTAACCAAATATATTATAAGCAAATAATAAGTTAAATATGATTAATCCTCGACCCCAGAGTTTTTGTGCGATAATCATGATTTTTATACAAATCGGCAATTATACAATTTTGGATCAAATATAACATCCCTAAATTCGATTACACTATTATTTTATTCCTATTTTTCAGTTAAATTTATAATAAATCACAATTTACGATAATATTATAATAGAATGAAAATTTAAATATTATTAATCCTCGACCCCAGAGTTTTTGGGCAATAATCATGATTTTTATACAAATCGGCAATTATACAATTTTGGGTCAAATATAACTTCCCTAAATTCGATTACACTATTATTTTATTCCTATTTTCAGTTTAATTTATTATAAATCACAATTAACCAAATATATTATAAGCAAATAATAAGTTAAATATGATTAATCCTCGACCCCAGAGTTTTTGTGCGATAATCATGATTTTTATACAAATCGGCAATTATACAATTTTGGATCAAATATAACATCCCTAAATTCGATTACACTATTATTTTATTCCTATTTTTCAGTTTAATTTATAATAAATCACAATTTACGAAAATATTATAATAGTATGAAAATTTAAATATTATTAATCCTCGACCCCAGAGTTTTTGGGCGATAATCATGATTTTTATACAAATCCTCAATTTTAAATTTTGTATCAAATTTTACATTTCTCAATTCGGTTACACTATTTATTTTACCTATATTTCAGTTTAATTTATTACAAATCATAATTTACGAAAATATTATAATAGTATCAAAATTTAAATAAAATTAATCCTCGACCCCAGAGTTTTTGGGCGATAATCAAGATTTTTATACAAATCAGCAATTATACAATTCTGGATCAAATATAACATCCCTAAATTCGATAACACTATTATTTTATTCCTATTTTTCAGTTTAATTTATTATAAATCACAATTAACCAAATATATTATAAGCAAATAATAAGTTAAATATGATTAATCCTCGACCCCAGAGTTTTTGGGCGATAATCATGATTTTTATACAAATCGGCAATTATACAATTTTGGATCAAATATAACATCCCTAAATTCGATTACACTATTATTTTATTCCTATTTTTCAGTTTAATTTATTATAAATCACAATTTACCAAATATATTATAAGCAAATAATAAGTTAAATATGATTAATCCTCGACCCCAGAGTTTTTGGGCGATAATCATGATTTTTATACAAATCCTCAATTTTAAATTTTGTATCAAATTTAACATTTCTCAATTCGGTTACACTATTTATTTTACCTATATTTCAGTTTAATTTATTACAAATCATAATTTACGAAAATATTATAATAGTATCAAAATTTAAATAAAATTAATCCTCGACCCCAGAGTTTTTGGGCGATAATCAAGATTTTTATACAAATCAGCAATTATACAATTCTGGATCAAATATAACATCCCTAAATTCGATAACACTATTATTTTATTCCTATTTTTCAGTTAAATTTATAATAAATCACAATTTACGATAATATTATAATAGTATGAAAATTTAAATATTATTAATCCTCGACCCCAGAGTATTTGGGCGATAATCATGATTTTATACAAATCGGCAATTATACTATTTTGGATCAAATATAACATCCTAAATTCGATAACTATTATTTTATTCCTATTTTTCAGTTAAATTTATAATAAATCACAATTTACGATAATATTATAATAGAATGAAAATTTAAATATTATTAATCCTCGACCCCAGAGTTTTTGGGCGATAATCATGATTTTTATACAAATCGGCAATTATACAATTTTGGATCAAATATAACATCCTTAAATTCGATAACACTATTATTTTATTCCTATTTTTCAGTTTAATTTATTATAAATCACAATTAACCAAATATATTATAAGCAAATAATAAGTTAAATATGATTAATCCTCGACCCCAGAGTTTTTGGGCGATAATCATGATTTTTATACAAATCGGCAATTATACAATTTTGGATCAAATATAACATCCCTAAATTCGATAACACTATTATTTTAATCTACCTAAT
>JASXSY010002066.1:0-154079 GCA_034509805.1 Sipha maydis
TGCGATTTAAATATTAAATTCGATTTAAAATATCCCACTGCGCATTCTACCTATATGTGTAATTTATCATTAACGTTTATTATTATATCTACACAAACTTATATAATACACGTATACATTACCAGGTATACACTCATTTATAGTGAAGCAATTGGCGCGTTACAATAATTATATATACATATATATTATTGGAATTATATTGTTATAGAGTTTTAATATTTTACGCTTTTTCGATTGATATACAAACATGCGATTATGTGTTAGTTTTTTAAGTGTTTAAACGCTCAAAGGGTTTTCCGTGCGCGGCCAAATTAGTTAAACGACTTCACCACTCCCATCACCACCACCGTCACTGTCAATGACGACGACGATGACGACAGGTGCGGGATCGGGCGCGGGTGTTATGCGAGCGTCCCGCACTGTTGTCACCGTCCATTCTGCTGCAACTACCACCTACTCACCCATCGTTCCACGGTGACTTAGTTGTTTTCCATGTACTATTATGTATGCACACGTTTAAATTATATTATATTTAAATAATGCTTCGAAGTGTTATTTAACGTGCATCTTAGAAATTAAAAAAAGTGAATTGATATAAAAATTGATTATTATGTTGTCGAAATTTATATAAAAAAAAAAAAACAATTGTGTATAGATGTACTACTATCTCGACGTGTAACAATCCGTATTGATTTCGATTATCCCGATCCGTGTAAAAATCTTGATCATGCCAAGATTTATTAGATCGTAGTACTCATTTTGAAACTTTCCAAGAAACTTGAAACTATTTGACATAGTGCTATTAGCTTTCGTTAATCAGGTTTAATTTGACTACCAAAGTTGGTGCTATCAACTGATGCTAAATTAAATACACGATGGTGATTTAACGCTGGTTGATGATAAATTTATAAACGTCTGTGTATATAGCTCATCGCAAACCCTTATTTATAAGTTTGATAGGAATTCTTTCGAAACCACTCGAGTATATACATCATGGTAGGTACACTTTACCTTGGCGATTAGATTTATTTCATTTCAATAATTATACTGCGTGGTACAAATCTACTATATTTGAAATAAAGAAAGTTTGCGTGTAAACGTATACGAAATTCATCGTTTCGTGAATGTGAAAAATTGTATTGTTCTATCCTATATGATGTAAATATTTATTATATAAACATGGAATATCGTTGGTCAAATTTTCTGATTATTAGTGTACATTGTAGAATGATGTGCAGGTGTGTACATATACATATATAAGTAAGCCCATAATAATATATCATTTATTAATTTGATAGTAGAGTACATATATAACAAAACGTGCACGATCCCCACTCGCCACTTCGTACCTACACATATATCATGCATATATATATATATATATATATGAGTTGCAGACCAGCCGCGTGTCTATATTTTTGGTCTCTCTTTCTCTTTCTCTTTATCCGCCGATTTTCTTCGCCGACCGCCGACGTTCACTTTACAATGCGTGTACACACAACAAACACACACACACGAACCTATAAACGCACATATGACGAGTGGTCGCCGAAGGGTAGAAAATGAGGGTTGATAGATGGGCACATATAACGTATACGGCGTTCGTATATGTGTTCATGTGTGTGTACACGTATATTTATATACTCGTGTACATTTATACATGTATATACGAGTTCGGAACTTCGCATCCTCTCGTCCGCTGTATACCCAATGTTCGCACACACATGCACACACTTACCACCGTGTCTACATCCCCTCGTCCCCGTTTATCGGTCCCGTTCACGAGAAAGGGGTAACTCCCACCTACGGGCAACTATTAAAACAATAGACGATTGACGCGGCCATCTTGATTTGAAGATATATCTCCGGGGTTCGGCATCTCATACCCACACACACACACTCGTGTGCTCATACATACACACGGGCCCGCACTTTAAAACGGGATTGAATTATTGATCAGCTCTCCCCATCACGCGCGTCTCGTACCGACCCTTTCCGGCTCTCTGTCGGTGTCTCGCGAGCACCGTATATGTATGTATGTATATATATGCGCGATTCTATAGACGGGGCTTCTAATTACGAAATTTCATATTTCATATCCACCCCCTCCTCCTCGGTTCCCGAGCGTCCTAGGGCCTTCGTCGTCCATCGTCGTCATCTCTGCGCGCTCACACACACGCACACGCACACACTGCCCGCTACGCACCCTCTCTCTTTTCGCCGCATCCGCCGCCAACGTACATCCGTTCGACCCCTGAGATCCTTTTCGAAGTCCGTCAAAACCTCACCCTCGTAACGATTGTAAACTCGGTCATGTATATGTGCGTATTTACCTCTACCCGTTGCCATCCATCGAATCCGCACCTTCGACATTGCATAATATATGTACGAGTGTGTGTACGCAAGAGCGTAGAAACCGATACTTGCCAATTCATTGTCTACATTATATAAATATATATATATATATATTCATAAATGTTCTGAAATATTTTGCATTTCTACATGCCGCAAAACTATTATGTCTAACGTGGCATATAAAGACGTCGAGCATAAGTGGAATGCACCGAGTTAATTTGATTTCGATGTATATGTTATAATGTAGTATAACTGTTGTCTAGTGATGTATTACTTGTATCAGCTGCTGATTAAAGTTCCGTAGGGTTGCGATATTTGACTTTAAATTCAAAAATCGCACTAAAATATCTAATTTATAATACATACATACACAAACAATGTTTTATAACGAACGGTATGATAGAAAAACGATTGAAACAAGGCTACCATTTATCTGGGTGTGTACAATTGGTAATGAAAAGTGTTTGCGTGAAAGTAACGAGGCGTTTTTCGTGTCAGATGTTATAATGTATTTGATTGGATAAGGGAGCTGATGTGCCCTGCTACTGTTGTTCTCGGAAAGTTTTGCACCGTTGTTAGGTTAGGTTAGGGTAAATAATTTTTTATTATTAAGCCGTTGTGGCAGCATATTGCACGAAACGACTGTACGCGTAATTATTGTGTCGACCTTGATTCCATCGATAATGTTTTGATGGTTGCATGATGCACGTATTCGCACAATAATATAAATTATTATTAATTTTTTTTTTTTGCATTACGCATTTAGATAAAAAACGTTTACTGCACGTGCCCTTAAATCGCATTTACGTGTCGGATTATTTCAAAACTATCTCATCACAAACTCTTTACACTCGCGTACGCTGAACATCATCAGAACGATGACTATGCGTGTCTCTAATTATATAATGCGGTGTGCAACGTATAGACACGTCGTACACTTTTGGTGTGGAAAATAAAATTTTATGAAATTATGACATTGGTTAATCAAACCATATTTTATATTTACGATTCACGCGTGTTTCGTTTTATGGCAGTGCGCTGACGTGTTCGATATTTATGCAGGTACCTATTACACGTGCACTGTGTATTGTAATATATTTTTATAATATCTTCAGACTGCCGCCACGGTTCTAATCTGTTACCGCGTAAGATTTACACTCGTCTGCGATTTCGCTCCACATAAATTCGGGACTCAAGGAACGAGGTAATATATAACGGGGGTATACATGGGTTGTACGCCTAGCGCTGTGTTCTAATGTTCGACGATAACACTCGTACGCATATTATACATACATATATTTACAAGCGGTAAACATCGGATAAATATTAATCACCACCGGCGTTACGAAACATGGCGCATATATGAGAAAAAAACCAGATGCGTTCAGAAAGCTTGGGCGCGCGCACTCACTCACAATCGCATTCACACACACACAACACACTCACACATGCAAACGTTCTCGTCACACTTGGTCAACGCGTATAGGCAATCAATGGATTGACTATATTATTATAATGTGCATACACGCACATACTACGATACATTGTATATGATGTGTATACGCGTCGGATGATGGACATACAATAAAAAAAAAAAATAAATAAATAATATTAATAATATTAAAGAAAAAAAATCGTACTATTATGGGAGGAACTGGTTAAACTGGTTGTCCTCTCGCTCGTAAGTGTACGTGTGTGTGAGTGTCATAGGTATTCGATCGTGGTCGTATACCACACAGTGCGTATAAACGCGAACTATCACTATGAGGTCTTGTCGGTCGGTTAGTCTATACACACATATGTATAGATAAATACGTGTACTGCTCAACATTTGCTCCTTCGCCGAACGTCGCCGCACACCACTCTCGTTCTCACTGTACATTTGAATAATGTCTTTTTACCGAAATCCACCCCCTCGTTTCGCACACGCACGTTAGATCAAACCTCTACCCTCGAGTCGGGTGAATGTGTGTGTGTAGAAAAACAATACACTGCTGTGTCACTGACGAAATCGAATTGTTTCGCTATACATCCGTATTATATTAATATTGCACACACACGTGCATGTGTACTGAACGATTATTTCAACGTTAACCCGATTACATATAATATAATTTTTGATTAATTTTCCTTTTTTAACTTTTAATTGAAATTATTTACAGCGTGGAAAAAGTACAAAAGAACATTTATTTGTATCTACTTCCATATGAACTTTACCATTTACTAACTATAGTACATATTATTATATATAATAACTATGTATTAGAATAATATTTTTTAAATTAATTGAAAATTTCTTATAAGAATAGGACTCCAATACATACTCATAGTTTCTTCTTGATATATTATGATTTATATTACTTAAAAATTATCCTAAAAACGTATATTATAAACCTTACAATCATTAAGCTTATTACTAAATATTGCGAGCGATTGATATTTAAATTAACTAAATACTCCAGAAATTTATACGTGTATTATATATTCTGCACAAGCCATTTTCAAGTGTAATGTGGTTAGGGGTGACCTGTTAAATATAGGATACTCAAAAAAGGTTTTCTAATTCTTTTGAATAAATATCTGACCGTAACACGGGAGCATAAAGAAAAACAATCATAATACTACAAATAAATGCAGATTGATTCAGATAGTTATTGTGGTTTAATACATTAATATAACCTACGAGTATAGATTTCTATATCAGAAAAATACGGAATTCGTTCGCAATGGACGGCCGTCGTGGCCGAACAACCGTTCTTACATATATTTAATATTGGTCATAGGCCATATGGTCAAGAATACTAGAGGGGGAAATTGTGCCTAATCAGTTAGTACATATATTGACATACTATGCGTATAAGCTTATTGTGATGTAACTATCGTTACACAGGTTTTCCTGACGATCTTGATGGGCAATATTTTTTACCTATTTTCTCAAGAAACTAAAATAATAATAAGAATAATAATAACTTTAGTATGTGTGTTTTATTTTCTCGTGTGTTAGTTCCTATAAGACAATTTTAAAACTATAAACATAAATGGTAAACACATAAAAAATATATTGACATACATGTTTTTTGTTTTTCAGAACCAGTTTTATATGTATATTAATATTTCTATTATTGGTTGTAATAATTATTTCGTAATAGGTCCTGTGTCATTGCCGTCAAGGTTTCTATTGTGTTTTGGCTAAAATAAAACAATTAAATCGTTCCCAAAGGTCACGGACCACCGCTAACGCTTGTATACATAGTATATCGAACAGCGTGTAGCATAATAATTTTTGTTTTCTTGATAAACCATCGGTGTAGTGCGTACCTATACCTATTTGGCTTGACTGATAAAAAAATAACATACAACGGCATTCGTATATTATGTAGGTACCTCACCGCACAAAACTAATTTTATTGTTTTTTCTCCGTCTCCCTTTCTCCCGCTCTTCTTAAGTAAATATATCTATACATATCTTTTGCATATTATATAATAATTTTACCACGCTATTGACAAATATTCTAAGCCAGCACCCTTTCTTCGTCATCACGTGCCTTCACTACCACCGTCCGTACACCCCCGTTTCGCAACCGGAAGACGTAATACACAATAAAATCGAATTTCTCTGCCCGCGTTTCGTCACGAATGTGCTTTTGTTACATATATACACACGCACACATGCATGCACTCACACATGCAAAGGATTGACAGTGGTTCCGAGTGGTAACGTCGGCGGTGGTGAGCAGAGAAGAAAGGTGCGGTACGGGAATGGGTAGTGGAGGGTCGTCGATGGAAAAGGCGAGGGATATATATCTAAAACTACTTGGCGTATTTTGCATGAGAGCGAATTGATCGGGCCTGCTATATGTGTATGTGTATGTGGGTGTGTGTGTGTATGTATATATTTATATACGTATAGGGATGATGGGTAGAAGAAATATTCGACGGGCGGCAAGAGTGTGATGATCGGTAGGGTTGTGTGTGTGTGTGTGTATGTATGGGTGTTTATATGTATATATGTATGTATGTGTGTGTGTGCGTTCGCGTGAGGGATGAATATGTATAGGGAGAAAAGGGTTTAAACTTGCCGTATCTGTCTAATTGTCAGGGCGCTACCGCTCCTTCGTCCTCACACTCCTTCGCCTTTTATATGCCTGTCCCTGTAGAAGAGGGTGTGTGGTGTGGAAACTGATGGACGGAGATGGGCGCGTGTGTGCAGGCGGTAGAAAGGAGAGGGAGGCTTAATCACTCGCCCTGCAGGCTCCGGCGACCGTTATCTTAATGCCTCCGACACCGCTACCGCCGCCGGCCTTGCCAGACACATATACACACGCGTTCATCAGTCGATTTCCGAATCCCTTCATCGGTACTTGTCGATATAATCAATATAGCCATATTCCTCCATACCACGGTCGCCTTTTGTTTTCTTCCCAGTCGGATCCATGTTTTCCCCTATTATAATATATATATATTATGCACACAGAATATTCGTTACTAGCGAACCATCTCTTTTCCGCCGCAAGCATCTTTTATTAAAACGAATCTTATTGTTATAAAAAATAACGAATAACGATAAAATGTTACTATTGCAAAATTATAATATTATATAATATGCATTATATTATCCTATGAACCGAACAAATCGATTATATATATATATATACGTACATAATAGTAATATTTTATGAATAAACATGTTCACAAACGTTAAAATATTAACAATAGTCATTTTATAGAATAATATTGCATAACATCCGTCATTTTAGGATGCTTGCTGTCTTTGATGTTCTCGGGAAATTAAAAATTAGCACTCGGCACCGACTTCAAACGATGACATTTAAAATCGTCCGATGTCGTTACATTCGTATTAATAATATTTATAAATAAATATGATTCTTTTGTTTAAGTGAACGTAAAAATAACAACAAAGTAAAAAATTTACGGGAAAGACATAGGTAACTCAAAACTAACCGTCGGCCGTAGTGGCAAAATCCCAAAATCGAGTCGAAAATTAAAAACCATCAAACGCCTCGCGCACGCATTGTTGGACAATAGACAAAAAGGGTGTAAGGAGATCGGCCGTTAAACGATCGCGGTCATTTAGCTGTGCGGCGTGCTCATATGGTTCTCAAGAATATTCGTTACAAACGATTTTCACACCCCCTCCCCCTCCCACCCCCCACTGATCGATTTTTCCCAGCATCACAAACACACGCATGCATTATGCATATTATATATTCGTATATTATTATTGCACCGCCGTAAACCTTATTTATACATACGGGGGTGGTATATATCGCATGCCTATAATTATACCATATTATACTTGATACCACGTGTGGCTGAAAGAAAGGAAAAAAAGGACACAACGTTCCCCCGTCGGCGGTGCGGTGGCGTTTTCGTCGACAGAAAATGCGGTCGCGGGGGTGGGTGAATGTGTGTATGTATGAGAAACCCTGAGAAAAAGGATCTCATCCGGTGCTAATGAACATACACAGAACCCTTGGCGGTCCCACGAATTCGGGTTTTTTCGCCATATGGAATCCCGTGAGCATATTATAATTATACATAATGTTGTGCCAAACACGCATTAATACAATATTATTAAACGACGTTCGCGGATCGTTTTAAACGTCGAAATTGTAGAGAAAATATAGTCAACGCTCATATTCGCCGCCGTTTCGTCCATATTTACACACACACGCACATACACATTTATTTATTGTTTACTCGAGTCTACCGAATTAATTACACGCGTCTTTTTCCTCGACAGACGTTCGCGCGCGCGTGGAGGACGACGCATGTATCCAAACAGGACACGGTCGGTTGATCATAAACAAACGAGCCTGGTACACATAGAAGCGGCGCGCAACAATAGTATGCTATGCATTAAAAATAATATAAATATAAAAAACTTTAATGAGTGAAAAACAATGCTCGAAAAATATAGTGACTTATAGGAAATCTGAAATAATAATATCACAAAACTTTACGAGTACCTAACAATGTACTATTCATTACTGTTCTTATTATTGTTATTTTTATTATTAAAATGTATAGACTCCATATATATTACGTGTACGCGTGAGTTGTTATTATGCACACATCGATTCTCAAAAATCGCGTCGACCGACGACAATAACGACGATGACCGTTATTGCTTTATACATGGGATCGATAACCGGTATTATGCATGCGATGATGGTTGTCGATCTGACAATTTAAATATAACCGGTTCTATTTTTTCTCTTTCTCTCTCACTATTTCTCTCTCTCACTCACTCTAAGTATACAAATATGCTGCGGGGGACGCGGGTTATTTTTTTTCATAATTAGATATACTTGCGAATAATGTATGTGTCCCGTGCAACCCTGATGCAACGTTTCGGGGGTGTGTTTCGTGTTAGGGTGCGGACGAAATTAATTGTACGCGCGCATCGTACATACGCGTAGGAATCGATATGCAAAATAATCATTTTCTTTTGAGGGTGGTCAAACAAACACTCTCATACACACACGAACACAAGGGATGGATGTATGTGTTCGAGCGTACACCCCACAAAAGCGTGTACAACGAACATACTAACGTGTATCGTAAAGTCGTGATTTTCGCTCGTGTACTTAATGCATAACGATACGATTAAACATTTATTATAACATAATATATTATTATTATTATACGATATCTGATTGGTTAGTTGCAGCCACGACCGTCGCCAACATAACTCGTCGTTAAATTATATTTCAGTGCGACGGCGGCGACGAACTCGTCAAGGTGACCTTGTAGTTTAGACAATTTTCGGATTATATCGACGTTATTATATTAACAGACAAAATATTACAAACGCTTTGATATATATATATATATATATATATATGTGTGTGTGTGTGTGTGTGTGTGTGTGTGTGTGTGTGTGTGTGTGTGTGTGTGTGTGTGTGTGTGTGTGTGTGTGTATGTGTGTGTGTGTGTGTGTGTGTGTGTGTGTGTGTGTGTGTGTGTGTGTATGTGTGTGAGTATACTTGTATAGTATATAAAAGCACAGGAAACAGGAAACCAATGATTTTTTGACATCCCAAGATTTATTGCGGTTAGTCAATTGGAACAAATTACGGGTTGACCCGAACAACGACTTCTGTTTCGCTTTAATACGATTTTCCTTCACGTTTATATATTTCTATACTATGTACCTACTACTACTACGACTACTACAAAATGTACTATAGCCGTGTACATTCACTACTATAATACACACTGCTTCCATCGTCGTGGACCCCCCGCCATAACTACTTGTTCGCGTGATGTTTATTCATGTGAGCTGTGTAATAATTTTAGGTTGCTGCTTCGCTGTGTATGCTATTGCACACGTACAGACACATACAGACACACACACACACACACATGTATACATATCGATGTGGACGATTCTCTTATTTTATTTTTTCCTTTCGGTCATTACTCAATACATGTATATAATAATATTATACATCGGAATACCGTCTAATGAGACTCATTTGATGCATCCTTTCGGCGGCCATGTTTGTTGATTCTTCTCTATAAAGTTTCGTTGTTTGCTTTAACGTTTAATTGTCTATACATCATTCTATATACGCGTTACCTTCGCAATGGTAATGCAAAATCGGACAAACTCTTTTATCTGTTTTTTTTTCCATTCGTTATCGTCATAAAACCTAAAACGATGTACATATTTATATACAACGTCCCACTAGCTGTTTAGTGTTCTATCTAATTATACAAACATTTGTATTCTAATATCTTTACTGACGTTGATACCGACCGCGAACAAGAGTCCGGGAGACATTTCGTACGCTGTATTCGTTCGACGATAAATATATTTCTTATAATTTTTAATACGTAACGCGTATATTATTATAATTGTTGTTTTTTTTAATTTTTCATTTCATTCGAATACATGGTCTCGGAGAAGGACAGCGTGCGCAAAAAGTGTGTTATAATACATATAGAGTGGCGATATATCTACTCGAGATTGTGTCTGGACGCTCATGGAATGGGTTTTCAATACGTTTAATGGAAAAAGCGTATGCACGTTGTTTTCACACCCATCGCGTATATTATTTAAGCTCGGTATGCGCGTGGTAAAATAAAAGGGTGAGGAAAAAAAAGTGTAATCAATCCTGATGGATACAGATGGCGTATAATAATGACTATAATTGTTGAAGAGAAAATCGGAAACGTCTGTCTGTCTGCACGTGGAACTCCTCCTGACTAACACTACTGTTACTGCATACTACTACTTCTACTGATATTACGGGAATGGACTGGAAGGGAGACCTTTCAGAAAACAGAGCATACTCGGCTTCCTTTAGTGTATCTCGTTACAGGCCGTTAATATTAAAATACAAATAAAAAATTAAAAAATTAAAAAAAGAAAAAGGAATTGTTGTAATAATAATAATAATAATAGTAATGTAATTACTGTTGGTTTGATATCGAACACTCGCACAAGTTTTATGATAATTAAAAAAAAATGTTTATATGCATATACGCACAAGGTAAATAGTTCTGTTTCGTGTCTATCTGCTACGGCTATCGGCGGCGACAACGGTTACAGTAATTAACCAGGACGCTCTTAACGGGTTTTTAATGCAAATTATACAAACAATTTTATTTAAGGCCCCTTATGTTTGGTAAAAACGCCATCTTGGATATCGATTGCGTTTGTATATAAAACTAACTCACCACCCTCTTTTTTTTTTAAATTATATTTTAGATTTCACAATTGGTGGAGGATGTGCGCAGATTGCAATCGAGCATGGGCAAACTGCAAGAGCACACGGCCAAAGAGATCGCCAGACTCGAAGAAGAGTTACACGACAAAAGACAACACATTATGAGACTCGAAGCCAGACTGGATGCCCAAAGGGACTACGAAGAAGTTAAAAGACAGCTATGGTGAGTGACAATAATGTTTATAGTATTCGATGGAATAAATGATTACAAGGCGCGTAAGGATCGTCGTGACAAAAATCTCAAAGTTGAAAACGTTAATTTTCTGTTTCTGGCACATTTTCAATTTACACTAATTGTTTAATTTTTGGCACACCGGCCAAATTACATCGTTTTTTATGATCCAAGAATATTTTAATCCTTTTTTCATAATCGTTCACAAGTCTTCTTATTTATTTTTGCATCTAGCAATTTAATATTATGTTCATCAAGCCCGTTCAATCCCGGTGATATGGTTCCAATGCGCAACATCACTATAAATACTTATTCGCCGAGATACTGCTATACCGTATGTCGTACACAACATATTGAACATATTTATATATGCGTGTATGTAATGTAATAAACGGCCTTTGTTCGAGCCAACAAAAACATGACAAATGCGTTGTACCCCGCGATCACAATATTTCCTGCGCACGATAATATTTGTACGTCGTCGAAGACGTGGGCATTCGTCGTATTTTTATTTATTCGTTATTATTTATTTTTTTTCTTCAAACTTATAATATTTACCATGTTCGTTCACTTATACATATGTATAGTGGAGTATTTTAAACAGATAAAACATGGCTTGTTAATAACGAAACACGCATATGTAATTTTTAATAAAAATTATAACCGACCGAAAAATCGTTGACATCAAAGCCGATATTTTATACTATCATGTGGATACAAACTAGTTTATATTAAAATGAAATGTGGTATGCGAGGATGGAGTAGGAAATGTCATCGATATTAATTATATGGAACGGAGAGATGGTTATCGATACAGAATCATCTTTATTTCTGACATCAGCGGGGGGCCCTACATAGTAAATGAGTCATAACGTTAGTGAAATATTCGTTTGCTCGATGATTTTTAACAATAAACTAGAATATTACGGTCCTTAAAAATAATCTACTATTCGATTTGTTTTATTTTATTATATGTATTTATTTGATATTTTTTTTTTCTACAGTGTACTGAAGGCCCCCGAATGCTCAGACGACCGTAATAACAAGTCGCCGAACAACGACAAATCCGAAAATACACAAAGCACTACATCACCTCTACAACAGAGGTCATCTTGCAGTCCTGTGCCCGACATTCAAAGTAAGTTAACCCGTATTGTTTATAAATGTATTAATATTATTATCATTATCATCCACCGATTTTTGGTAACGCATAAACGAGTAGTATCGCTAAAACGGCCGTCTGTCTGTCTTACAGATGATTTTTCAGTTCCGGTGGCCCCACCCCCTCCCGGGCTCCAAAACGTCGAACAGTTCGGCCCGATACTCGGCGAAGAGATCGTGGCGAACTGGCGAAGATCCCTCGAACGACTTAATTCTGAACAAAAGAAAGTCTATACTTCTCCAAACCGACATGAGACTACCGGTAAGGACAAGTCTAGACGTGTTCTTGAAATGAGGGGGAGGAGGCCTCGAGAATTGTTATTTTAATCATATGAGCATTAGCAATACGCTTATCGTGAAATAAAAATATCTCCTCATGTTTATAAATATTTTCTATTTATTTTCAGGCGAAGAAAAATCTCCTGGCCTAGAATCGGTTAAAACGCCACCTCCAAGCACTTCTCCGGCACCGAATTCGCCGGCTAACATGGCTCAACCACCGCGATCCGCTAGTAGGTCCGGAACGCCATGCAAATCGCCTGCGAGCGAATCGAATAGCTCACCACGACTGAACAGCAGTTCTCCGCATAACAATAACAATAATCCGTCTCAGTTGAACAACAATAACAACAACAACAATAATATCCCGGCTGGCCTAATAAACGGTCTTTACGGCCTTAACGTTGGACTTAACAATAACATTTTAGGACCGGCTGGGGCTTTGGGTTTCGACTCAATAAAGTCACCGTTCGATCACAGGTCTCCTTATCGATTTGGAGATGGTGATTGTACCATGGTTGGCCGATTCGGTGAATCACTCATACCAAAAGGCGACCCAATGGAGGCTAGACTTCAGGAAATGCTAAGGTATATATATATATATGTATCAATTATTGCCAAAAAAAAATAATTTCCTATCATGTTAAATTGTTTTAAATTTTTTAACAGTGCTTTAACGATTTAAAATAATTAAAAAAATTTCCAGATATAATATGGATAAATACTCCACACAAAACTTGGATACGTTACACATAGCTCGTCGTGTGCGTGAACTGTTATCGATTCATAACGTTGGCCAGAGGTTGTTTGCCAAGTATATTCTCGGACTCTCTCAGGGGACTGTCAGTGAATTGTTGTCAAAACCGAAGCCGTGGGACAAGCTGACCGAAAAGGGACGTGATAGTTACAGGAAAATGCATGCATGGGCCTGTGACGAGAACGCGGTTATGCTCCTCAAGTCGCTGATACCGAAAAAAGGTATGGTGTTACGAAGCGATTATAGTTAATTTACCCTCGAGAAATTCCATTAATCAAGACCATTCAAGTAGGCAAACACGAGGGGTCAAAAGTCCGAAATCAATTAAGTACTTGTTTTACGCAGTAGATGAAGTAATCTGGGGGTACTAATTAAAACCACGAAACCCGCTAGAACCCCTCTAAACAATTGTGGTCAATGGGGTCACCATAAACCCATGGAAAATACCGATGTGGAAAAGGAATAAATCTTTGTCAGGACGTATAAACGTACAGTTTTACCATCGGTATAACTAATGCAAACCAATTCTAGTGTGTTTGTTATACTGACAACAGTATAGGGGGAAATATCCCTTCATTTTACCGTATTTTTGGGTATAGGTCATTAGGTTTTGTCGAAGAAGGACTCCTTGTACTTATTGATTGCAGGTAAAGACTCTGGCATACCGGCGGTTATGGGAAGAACTGAAAACGATGTCACCGATGAAAGGATTGTACACATATTAAACGAAGCTAGTCAAATGATGAAACCAAATCAACAAGACGACACCCAGAGCAACGATGACAGTACTTCGCCAAACCAACTAACTGTAAGCTTATATTAATAATCGGTGTTATCGGCTTATTTATTATTATTAACCGCTTATATTTCGTATAGAGTACCTCACCGTCCAGACAAAGATCCAAAGAAGACATACCACAAGAACAAGTGGCCAGACTGTACCAAGAAGAGCTTTCAAAAATTATGGGAAAACGTTTGGAAGACTCCATGAGAAGTGGTGAACAGCCATTTGCAGGGTAAGTCTAGTTGTAATAATATTTTTAAATAAACATCGATGGTTAAGTATAATTTACGACAACAGTGTTTTTAGATGGCTTTTCCCGCATTTTCTTGGAAATCATACTGGCAGCCATGAAGATTACCGGACTGCATTAGATGCTTTTCACCGTGAACAATCGAAATTACAAAACTGCCCACAAAGCCAATTGTCAGGATTGTTAGCTCTTCAACAGCAAGTTGCTGTTGCGGCCATGTCGAATAACAACAATAATAACAACAACACCATACAAGGAAACGGTATGGCTCAAGATTTATCATTACCGAAAGACAGAAAGGACATGTATTCATTTGCTGCACAACGTAAAGATTTCGGTGTTAAAGTCAATGGAACTGAAGTGTCTGACAAAGAGTCTGAAACTGTAACAGAAGCGATGAAGCAAGCCGGAAGTGCTTTTTCACTAGTTCGTCCTAAAACTGAACAAAGTAAGTTATTCAATTTTAAAATTATTAATATTAAAGAACAAAAAAAAAAAAAATCAACTCTAATTTATACTTATTCAAATCAGGTGGTACATCATCTGTTGGAAGTTCAGCTAGCTCACCATTAGGTAATAACATCCTACCTCCCGAAGATTTCGGTCAATCGGCTGCCGTTAGTCCACTGCAAAGAATGGCTTCAATTACAAATGCATTGATATCTCAACCAGCAACTCCACACCATCACTCTCCTTCACAGAGGCCTTTGAAAGCTGTATTGCCACCAATCACACAACAACAATTCGACCAGTTCAATAATTTGAATACCGAAGAAATTGTGAGGAAAGTCAAAGAGCAACTAAGTCAATTCTCAATCAGTCAGAGATTGTTTGGCGAATCCGTGTTAGGTCTTTCTCAAGGAAGTGTGTCTGATCTCTTAGCTAGACCAAAACCATGGCACATGTTGACACAGAAAGGAAGAGAACCATTTATAAGAATGAAAATGTTTTTGGAAGACGACAAAGCTGTGCACAAATTAGTGGCCTCCCAATACAAGATAGCTCCAGAAAAATTAATGAGAACTGGAGGATACGGTGGAGCAAGTCGTACGTATAATACTTTTTTAGTTCAAACAATAATTAAATGTATAAATAAATAAATAATTTAAGTATAGATATAAATAAATAAATGCTTTGTCTGGAGTATTATTATATTTGTAGAGTACGACTGGTTTTGAGTCTATGATCGACAGTTTATTTATTTATTAATTTATTTTTATGTATAAACTATTTATTTATATATTAATTTACTTAAGAGTATTAACCATTTAATAATTTCAAATTTTAATTTAATTTTTTATTGTTTTATTATTAAGTAAACACATCAATTTTACACATATTTATTTATGTTTTATTTTTAATTGACAGCTATGAACCAGAATTTAGTAAAATCAACACATACTTTCGGTGGTAAAATGACACCTTCACCGCTCGATCTCTTAAAAGTTAGTGCTGACGTGGATCGTCAAACACCGCATCATCATATACTTACCTCAATGTGCAACACTTCCACGACAATGTCGGAAGACTCTGATATGGCGTCTTCATTACAATCACCAAGCAACCATCATATCCAACTCCAATCTCCAGGTGGTCATCATCACGCAAGTTCGTCTACTGCTTCTTCATTGATGTCATCAGGAAGTCAACTGGCATCTATAATGGCCAACGAAAATAAACTTAAAGCAAGCCCGATCCCAAGCAATGGAATTCCACAAAACTTGATGTTACAACACGTAGCAGCAGCTTTCCAAAACTCCGGAACACGTCACCCACCTCCTGTCGTACCTTCAGTTTATGAAATGGCTGCTCTGACACAGGATCTTGACACACAAACGATCACTACGAAAATCAAGGAGGCTCTACTTGCAAATAATATTGGACAAAAAGTAAATAATTCATAAAAATAAAAATACTAAATAAATATTTCTTACAGTTTAATTAATATATTTTAATTTTTAGATTTTCGGTGAAGCCGTTTTGGGGCTCTCTCAAGGATCAGTTAGCGAGTTATTGTCAAAACCAAAACCTTGGCATATGTTGAGTATCAAGGGCCGTGAACCATTCATTCGAATGCAACTTTGGCTTTCCGATCAACACAACGTGGAAAGATTACAAGCGATCAAAAGTGAACGTAGAGAAATGAATAAAAGAAGAAGAGGATCTGGTCAACAAGATAATGGAAGTGATACATCCTCAAATGATACTTCTGACTTCTATCATAGTGGTACAAGCAGTCCTCCTTCTGCTGCAAAAAAACAACGAGTACGAATCAAATAAATAGCATTAACATATTTTTTATGACTTAACTAACTTTAAAAATGATTACGAATTATCATTAAATTAATTCTTGATTTTGTTTTTAGGTTCTGTTTTCCGATGAACAAAAAGAAGCATTGAAACTAGCGTTTGCACTAGATCAATACCCGAGTGTCGGTACTATCGAGTTCCTTGCATCCGAGTTGAACTTGGCAACTAGGACAATAACTAACTGGTTTCATAATCACAGAATGAGAATTAAGCAACAATCACCTCATTCTGATTCTCAACAACAACCACAAAACGGCCCGGGATTCGATCCAATTCAGTTTAGAATCCTTTTGAGTCATCGACTCGGTTTTGGCGGCCTGCCGATTCCGTTCAACGCAGGTAACCCTTACTTACAACACGGCGCTGATCTCTCTTCCTTCATACCAATGTTGACATCGTCGTCTTCGGCAACCGTGGATGAACAAATGTCCGGATTGGATTTGAGCGTGAAACACGAAGTGGATACTGACTTTGACGACGAAGACAGTCGGTCGGAAGAGTCTGAGCCACGTGAAGAAATCCCGGCTGTACCCGTAGTTGGGAGCTCTCGCCGAAAACCAGCTGCTCCGCAATGGGTTAATCCCGATTGGCTGCAGTCCGAGCAGAAGCAACAGCAGCAATCCGAAGTTATTATAAATGGTGTTTGCGTGATGCAAGCAACCGACGGCTGTAACGAAAGAAGGAGATCGGAAACCGTTCGGGTGGAACCGTCAGATGTTAACGATGAAGACAAATCTGGCAGGTCTACGCCCTCTGAAGCCAGTTCTTTAAAACAAGAATCAGATGGTGAACACGAACAAGAAGCAATCAGTGTTAAGGAAGAGAAATCGTGGAACAACGAATTTTAGAGATTAGGCCAACGAAATGTTACCGCAACCTTCGTGAGTAACAAATTATAACTTAGTTAATTTTTTTATAACGTTTTGTACACACCGTTTGTAAATAGTTATTATACATATACATATATTATTAAAAATATTATATATAAATATAAAAAAATGTGCAATTTTTTAGATTTAACTATGCAAAAATTGTTTGATTTGTATCACTCGAGTGGTCCTATTATTTTGTGATCATATATAGTTTCTTTATTATAACTTACTATTTTGTTTAAATTTAATATAAGTGTGAAAAAAACCAAACTTCTACTAAAACAATTTTAAATAACTAGAAAGACTGTCACATCTTTAAATACAGCGTCAACAATTTCTTAGTTCCACGATGTAAACAATTTTTTCTAGTCTATCACGGTCTCTAGTCTTGGAAAAGTTTTTTCACTTATAAAAAAATGATATCATATATTACAATATGATGCAATAAATATAATACTCAAACCGAAAACCATTGGGAACCATTTGAGACCTGTTAAAATAAGACTTATAGTGTTATTCAAAGGGTTAAGAAACCAAACGGATCAACCCAATTTATTTCATTTACCTACTAGATCTAGATACTAAGAGACTAATATCTTTAAAAAATAAAAAAAATAATAAAAAATGGGGACAAATACTCTCTCGAAGGAATACATATTGAATGTATATTTATCAAATCAAATAATGTTGATGGAAAAATATATCTTCACTTTGATGTAAGAATACGGTCCGTTTAGTTTCTACACCTTTTACTTATTATTATTATTATTATTATTATTAGTGTAAATAATGAATACCTATTCTACTATAATTTTGTAATTTTTAAATATATTTATTTGTATAATATCGTGTAGTATTAATGAAATCGTACACTAGATAAGTAGGTTTGAAAAAGTTCTGTAACTGTTATTGAATCATCATCTGTAATCGTTGTCACTGATGCGGCTACTACTAGTATATTGTGTCGCCGACATTCCATACATGCATATATAAACGAACTGTTAAGATTTTTCGAAAACAGGTGTTTTTACTTTTTTTTTTCTTTTTCTTTTTTCGGAATGTTTGTGACTAGTCAGTTGAACAATGATGGCTCAGTGACAGACTGAGAACGATAATGAATGTACTAAAATAAGCCTACCTAATTGCACCAAAAATAATATGTATAAAATAAAAACAAATTGTTTAGTGTAAATACTCTACATTTTTTAAACTATTCTATTAAGTTTCACTCGCTTATTATTGTTGTACCTTAGGCAGTTGATTATTTTAATTTTTTTTTTTTTTTTTGTGGAATCAAATCAAAATTTTTCAAAAATAATAGATATTGTTATTTTTTTTCTTTGTTCTGATATTAATTTGTTTGTTCGATATTTTTATTATTATTATTATTTTTTTTTTTTAAATTATTCTACTTGTAATTATTTTCTATAAGTTAAACTATTTGGTGTTGACTACAATATTATTATAAATGATAATTGTTAATTTATTTTCATTGATTTAGTTAAGAACATTTCCACGTGACATCTCACCGTCTTTCCTTTTTTAAGAAAACAATAAATAAATAAATACAAATATTATAATCAATATCTCGTTAGTGTTAATCGATAACTACCTAGTAAAATATTATTTATTGATATATATATATATATATATATATATATATACAAACATATTTATTTTGTATATAGACACGAATTGCTCTTACGACTTAAGGATTCATATCATTCGATTGTTCTCGTGAATAGTAATGTGTAAAAATGATTAAAAAAAAAAAAAAAAATGATTTTATTAAAAATAACAATAAAACAAAATTATTTAAGATTGTACTTTTTCTTTTATTGCTAAACCGATTGGTGCAAGTATACATAAGTTAATAAATTAATGCGACGTTCTCGTAAATGGTTCGCCGCCAGCAGGGTACTCTTCGCACGATCCATGCTTACATTGTTCCCATGCTACATTCCCATTCCGTGCATTCCCATTCCCATGCCACTCTGCATTCCCATTCCCAACCATGAGAATAACAGACAATTCGGCTGGTAATACACCGGCGGCTGCGGTTTGTAGAAAAATCTGCACCAGCCCTGACACCTGAAACATATTGCACGCAGTGAGTATCCGACAAAATCAACAATGATACACGTCGGGCTAAACGACCGCATTGTGCTCAACGGTAATGGAATATTTTACCGGGTGTTATAACATTATAATGTTATACGGTCTGAAGTGGAAATTACGTGTCGTAGTATCTCACGAACAACACCGAACTGTTCGTGAACCGTAGAACCACACGAAGGAAACGAAAAACGAATAAATATATAAAAATTGTTAACGAATGAACACTTTCGTTGTTGATCGAATCGAACGTTGAGAATTAGTTCCTTTTTTTTTTTTCATTGTGTGCGTCTTCCCGAGTTTTTCGAGGCGAATGCAATGACGTTCTCGGCGTACATCCGCTGGATCCCGTCCGCGCACACAGTTAGGACTTCAAGAACGGAGCGGATTACCCGTTGAACACCGGCACTCCAACCCTAGTCGCGGTCATGCTTACCAGTTCGGGTACATCATGTACGTCGTTTGCGTGTACGAACTCGCCGGCTTCTGGGGCTGCGTCGTCATCACGGGCTTCATGGTCGTCGGAGGATGGGTTGCTGAAATGGCGAAAACGAAACGTTCGATCAGTTAATTTGTTCTTTTATTTATTTATTTATTTATTTTTCAGATCCGTGCGTCCGGTGCAATGTTCGCGAGTTCGGCGCACGGATTCCTACATTCGATCGGCGTACAGCGCACGTTACGATAGGCGATTTACAACGGGGGCGCGCGCGATCGCGGTTTTCGGTCGTTCGCGGCACGGGCAAACGTGTATCTACTGCTCTTGTGTTGGCTCGATGTTGCGTTGCGTACGTCAACTAGTTGATGACTTGGTGCGTTAGTGTAAACGTTTTTTGACGGCAAACGTAAGTCTATCGTTACAGCCCTTCCAATGGCGCAACTAGAGTTTCGGGCTCCCGATGATAAGCTTAGTCTGGAGCCCTATAACTGTTGAAGTATTGATGGATTTAATTATTTTTCAATAAAGACTACTCAAATATCATTAAACACTTTTTCAATTCTTTTGCGATAAAAATACTCTCCAAGTTTTTTTCTGCTTCCTTTTAGGCTATGGGCCCCAATGTTAGACATCGCTATCCACCCTGGTTGTTGCACCACTGAGCCCTTCCTCTGTGCGACGTGTTCGGTTGACCGCATTCATTCGTGTGTAACGGACGAATAATCGTTGTGGCGCGCATCCGTCGTCCGACAAGAAACGCGTTTTTCGATCGTATCGTTATCGACGACCCCTTCGGGTCGGGTACGGTGTGCACGCAGGGACAGATACAAGGGGGGACTGGGGCGATCACTCTTTCCATCTTCTAAAAAAAAATCTTGGAAGTCCCCCGATCTTAGTTCCTTTAAGTCAGTGTTAGGAAATATCTAGATAAATTTATCCAGATAAATATTATTTATCATTTATCTTATCTAGATACATTTATACTCATTTATCTTTATATTCATATAGATAAATTCTAGTTATCTATGAGTATCTATCTTGATAATTTATTAAAATGAAATAGAAATAAAATTTTAAAATTTAAAATATTTTTACATTTTCATTTTCACATTTTTATGTACACCGCATATCTATTACACAGATAATAATCGTTTGGTAAAATGTATTATTATACTATGTATTTTAATATTGAATGTTCATTATAAGTTTGGATGAACTTTTACATCGTAAGCAATGATAAGACCCAAAAATGAAAATATGTAATGGTCATGTAGTAAGAACAACTAATGATAACATAATCGAAATCAACTTTCCCAGCTACCCGCCACCGTAATATGGTCTTCATTATCCGATATCTATTTCTTAAAATTATGTACATTGTTTAAACAAATAATTATTCTAAAATATTATCAAGCACAAGCATAATATATTATAAGATTATATAATAATTGTGATTAGTAACAGTTTTATTCTTATAATACCATATTAGAATTTTCGGTATATATAAATCACCGTTCTCAGTTATCACTATATTATCTCCGATCTATATTATTAAGTTAGAGAATGACTTGTCGTCTTCTTATGAAGTTTATTTAAAAAAAATAACTTTATATTATTTGTTTATTAATGTTCGAAATGAGTTTAAAAAATGACATTTATTTTAAAATGTTTTTAATTATGACTTTTTTTACCTAGTACCTGTAGGCTGTAATATCCTGAATATTTTCATAATTAAACATGACATTATCTCATATTTATCTAGATAAAAATTTTTCTAATTTTTATCTTTTTTTTGAAAAATTTAGTATAACTACCTTTATCTATATCTAGATAAAATGAGTATAGTCATCTTTATCTTTATCTAGATCAATTATTAGTTATCTATTCCTAACACTGATTCAAGTCCCTCGAAATTCCTTCAAGGGTAGGACATATTTAAATTATCAAACATCAGTTTACTAAGTTACTATAACGATAAAAATGTTATTAAAAATAATTTATCGTAAAACGTTATCTGTATTATGTGTGTCCTTTAAAAATCGCCCCTTCATTATCTTGGTCTAGATCCGCTCATGTGTGTACGACACACGGATATCTATCGAGCCCGTACGAAAGCGTGTAGCATCAAGTGCAAGTGTTGCCGGAGTGTTCGAATGAAGGAAAATAATGGTGCTACGGACACGTTTTTCTCTATATTTCGTTACGACCGCCTACACGCGTCCAATATGCAGCGCGGGACGTGGAGCTTTTGTCAGTGTTCGCGTATTACATGAAAGTGCATTGCAGAAACCACGCTTTGTACCAGAGTGATTTCTTACTCTGCGCATCGTCACAATAACAAAATGTCCACCTCAATATACCCATTAGGTTTGGTGAATTCTATCAACTGACCGAGTTTCGCGCTGGACCTGAAGGCACAATTGCCGATCGCGGCGCATGTACTCTACCATCTCGTGTAGCACGAAAATGAACGTTTTTCTATGATCCTTTCGTTATGCCCGAGTTCGAAAGAACAACAGATTTGTTTATTGCGAACAAATACAAAACTCATGCAATTCTGTATCTGTCACTTTCCGACCTCGTTAACCCCCCAACCATCGCTCAAAACAATTAGATCGTTTCCTTTCGGCCCTCCAAATGCAAACCCTTACTCGACTTAATGAAATATTGTGCCGGAGCTTTTAAACGAAAATTCTTACTTGGTGCTTGAGTCGTCGTTTTTTCTGGCTGTGGTGCAGGTTGAGATATCTGTTGTTGGACGACTTGAATTTGATATGGCACGCATTCTAAGTCGCATGCAAATGGTGGGAAAAAAGGAAACGGGAGTTGCATGCCATTCATGCCTCCCATGGAGAACATATGAGATCCTCCTGCAGACCCGGATTCTCCACTTCCATCGCTGCCAGATCCTGATCCATGACCACCACCTCCTCCTGATCCTCCGCCAGAACTACTGGATCCTGATCCGTGACCTGATCCTCCAGATCCGCCGCTGCCGCCGCCACCACCACCACCACTACCACCACTTCCGCCGCTGCCGCCACCACCACTTCCCGATTTATCTTGACACATCTGAAACAACGTACGGAAATATCCATAACGAAAACGTTGGAACAAACAGATCATTTAAGTAAACGAGCAAATTATTTGAAAATTTAAAATCAACAATTATCGGTCTCGCATCGAATGTTTACATCAACAGATCCATCGTTCGTTAGTGTAATATAATTATTATGTTTTACTTTACTTTTTTTAGTGGTACTTCATAAATATAAGAACACTTATATTGTATCCATTTAAAAGCCACGCAACAAAATACCGCGGTTGGTAAATGATTAAAATAGAAAAAGTGCGTCGTGCTAGACGTGTACCGAATGAGTTAAACCTCAATCGACATCACGTATTGCCGAACAAAATTGTATCTACTATTTTACTCGCATCTATAAAAGAAATAATATCAAATTATGTATACTCACAACATGGTTTGTCACGATGGCCAAAAGCCACACGGCTTGCGTCGCTCTTGGGTACATGGTGTTCTGACTGAATTGTGGTACGGTGCGATTGAGTTTTATATCTAGAAAATAGGCGGTGACATTGAGCCGAATGAAGGTTGTAGAGTTTTCCCGGAGGCTTTCCGACGGTCTATGAATCCCATGCCAGTGCTGTGCACAACGATTATAATTCGGATTATTGGTTCATATTCGCGCTGAATCTGTAGGACAGACGCGTTAAGGTCATTAGTTTTTTTTTTTTTATTAATACACATTTCAATGAGTGCACACGCATTTAACAATACAAATATGTGCATTGTTTCCAAACCAACTGACGTTTTTGTCCTGTATAATTGTTTAAAACTAAAATACACTTGAATCTACTGAATGGAATTCGAATCAAATGGAACAAAATTGAATTAAAGATGTTTGAAAATATAATATAACTCGCATCGGCAAAAAATCATTACTTTTACGTAAGATCGATATCATAGGTCGTAATTTTTATAAACTCTGTACGTCATGTTAAGAAAATCCTTTTTTCTCGTTTTAAATAGACTATCACTTTTAAACTTGTTTAACAGTGCAGCTTATAAAACAAACTGAAACCCACTCATACATTTTTCCACGCCAAGGAATTTTGTGGTAAAATCATCTCCGACATTTTCGGTAAATCATATTTCCAATAATCTTCCAAAAAATTTGCTACTCTAAATCCGAAGACATTTATTGTAGTAAGAATATTTTTAATATTTTTCAAAAAATCATTTATTCTACCAAATAAACAAATAGGTACTTTTACCAACCCTATATGGTCTTAAACCCAAAAGTATTGGTATACATTTTATCGAGCTAATGATTGATGAGTAATGAGCTTATTATATTAGTATTAATATTAAGTATTAATATATATAATTATTAAATAATTAATAATTTTTAATTTTATTTAAAGTCCAGTTTGGTAGAGGATTGAAAAATAATAACCGATTATTAGGTATAATCATACATTGCGATCCGTTCAATTTGAACTAGACATTATGATGAATATTAAACAGCCATCAGTTTTTAATAATTAATAAATATACGTTTTTCAAACAAAAATTGTGGAAGAAGGTATAGTCATATAAAAAAAAAAAATTAATTCGACAATCTCAACTATCATACGCGCATTAAAGAATAGGCCAAGGTTAACAATTAGTGCAAACAATTTAATTTCCGAAACAAATAACAAATATTTCCCGATGTAAGACTGAACGTTATCATCTCCACCGTTGCTTCGTGAATAGTCAATAGTGCAATTTTTGTACATATATTATTTTATTTTGTAATTTTAATGTTTATTATTTTATTAGGCATATTTCTGCCGTTATGGTAGTGATGGGAAGAGCAAGTACGCGTTCGTAACCTTTATCGAACTGGCAATACATCGAATAATCGATGTACGACTTTTTAAATGATTATTCGTGTACAATATGTTACAAGGTTCGCCGATCATTAAAATACCACGTAATAAAATATCCCGATTCAATTCCACACAATTGCTTTATGCTCAGAACGAAGTATATCGTACATGTCTGTTGATCATTTGGACATATTAATATTTAATCTCTTTCAGGTTTAATATTTTTTTATTTTTTGTTGTACAAAAAATATACATATCATCAAATATATAAATAATATATTAAAGAATGATACAAGTATAAACATAATTATGTATATTTGTCATAACCACTTGGTGAGATTGAACATTTCATAAAATGTTGACCATATCATGAAATATTTTCGTATTTCACAAAGTGTAAAAAATTTGTTTCCATATCATGAAATAGTCAATTTCACTAAGTGTCTACGACATATGACAGATGAATGATATTGCTGAATTGGTTTTTTAAACTTGAAACCCATATAACATTTCTCCTAAAGAAACGATTCTGAGTAATAGAAATCGGGTGGATCAGCTTATACTTCTAAAGATTTTTGATATAGTAGAAGAACCAAATTTCTTGTTAATTATATTATGATAATATAATATTATTTAATATACATAAAAATGTAATCAAAAAAACTAATAACGAGTACAAGACTCAAGTATCAATGTAAAAAGGTACTGTTCTAATTATTTTAAGTTTCTATATAAAAAAATTAAGTTTTAAAAGATAAATAATTGGGAAAATTCTTCTAAAATGTATATTTTGAGTCTTATTATTCAAAACACACATATGAGTACAGTCAGTGGTGGCGTAAACTTATTACATTAATGACGCAACTTCCTACTTGTATTTTTTCAGCCAAGCTTTGGTTTTTTCCGCCAAATATGGTGTTGCATTGTCATGCAGCATTTTCACATTTCTGTTCTCTTGAAACGAATTTTTTCTATACATTTTTCTAACATTTCAATATATCGGTCAGCATTTACGTTTCATTTTATGATGAAATTAAAAATTTAATGATGCGTCATGAACGCAGTTACTGAGTACTTCGATGGAAAATGTGCTCTATATTTCCGAGATGGCATTTTCAAGTCACTCCATCTTTGGGAAAAATGCATCAATTTGAATAGTGACTTTGTAAAAAAATAATAAAATATATCTTTTTTATGTGTATATATTTTTACATATTAAATACGTAGCACAAATTTCCCCGTTCCCAATAATAAATAAATGCTACTCAGTGATGACATTGATCGAGTAACTGACCAACATATTCTCATAACGACCGATGTCAATGTCAATTCAATGAAATTAATAATAAATAAATTCCTATATATACATAAAGAACATAAAAATATTTTTACTTTGTAGTAGTAAAGTTAAAGGAGACATACAAGAATGTGGGAACTATAGAGGAATAAAGCTCATGAGTCATAGTATGAAGATCTGGGAAAAGATTATAGAGAAGAGGATAAGAAGTGAGACCTCGATATCAGGAAACCAGTTTGGTTTTATGCCAGGAAAATCGACAATGGAGCCATTATTTTGTGTTAGGCAATTAGTAGAGAAGTACAGAGAAAAGAATAAAAAACTATGCATGGTGTTTATAGATTTAGAAAAGGCGTATGACAGGGTGCCAAGGGAAGTTTTAAGGTGGGCATTAATGAGGAAAAATGTCCCAAAAATTTATGTTAATTTGATCCAGGATATGTATGAAGGGTCGAGTACTAGTGTCAAGAGTCGGTGTGGAGTATCAGAAGGTTTCAGTATAGGAGTAGGTGTGCACCAGGGGTCAGCTCTAAGCCCCTACCTGTTCTCAGTGGTAATGGATGAGGTTTCAAAGGAGATGCAGGGTGAGATACCATGGTGTATGATGTTTGCGGATGATATAGTTCAGATAGGAGAAAACCTGGAAGTTGTCAATAATAGGTTAAATGAGTGGAGGTTAGCCCTCGAAGAAAAGGGATTGAGAATTAGTAGAAATAAAACTGAGTATATTGAGTATGATTTTGGACAAAGAGATCAAGAAGTTGAAGGAATGAGGAGACAACTGACAATAGATGGTGATGTGATAGGTGAAGTTGAGAGCTTTAAATATTTAGGATCTTTTGTTCAAAAGGACGGGGACAATTTTTTTTTATAAGCGTTTGAACATCGAATATTGACATAAAATTACATGTAAAATATAATAAAATGTAGAATGTTCTAGACTGACAAACTATATCGCTGTACGCAACTGCCAACCCATCCTAATTGAAAAAAATATTTATCGTTTCAAAATAAAATATACTTTTTACAATGTTTATAAATAACAATGTATTATATCCTAGACAAACATATGAACTCCGTTCAGAATCGTTATTCGTATACAATGATATCTATCATTGCATTCAAATTTAACAAATCCATTATAATAATGACCTATCCTATAAGCGAGGTGCACTCCACCCCTAACTGTACAGCAGAGCGAGGCCCATCCGGTTCTTTTTTGGTTTGGAACTAATTTTATCTATCCTGTAGTACGCCAAGTTCTTTTTCAAGAAAATCAAATAACACTGAACAATAGTACTTATTTTCTTCAATTCCATAGATTCCAGTTCTTGCTAGACTTCCAAGCCCACATAATGAATCATTATCATGTCAAAACATCTGTTGTCCAACCTTGATGTTAACAGCAGTATACTGTTTAAATAATTAATAATATAGGATAATTTGATTCTAAAAATTTAAATAAAAATGGGTTGAAGAAAGTATAAAAAACGATTTAATCTTTCCAAATCAATTAAACCTGAATAATATTTTAGTGTTTGGTTAAAATTAAAATATTATCGACAGTCAACATCCGCAAAACTGTCCGCAGCAACGGATTAATTATATTGTTTGTTATTCTTTCGATACACCACTCCTACTTTAGCCTTCAACATAAAACATTCGCACGGTCTAAAGAAATATATCAAGAACTACTATGGACAGATTTTTTGATATGGAATCGTAAGTATTCATTTAAAATGTTATTATACCATTGTTCGGAAATTGCATTTTGTAAATATAAACACAGTGCAACTTTTCTAACTGTGTTTCTTAAATGGAGTCTAGATAATATAGAAGTCGTTGTTGTATGTACAACTTAGAACTAGATTCAAGTTGTGTATTGAACTTGCTGTTTGACATTATCTAGATAAATAATTAATTATAATATAATTAAAAAAAGAATAAAATATTATTTTATCTTATCTAGATAGTTGATGAAATAATTATATGTTGTATTACCTTAAATCAGCGGTCCTCAATAAGCGGCTCGCGGACCGCATACGGCCCTTTAACAAATTTAGCGCGGCCCGTACTAAAATTAAATTAAATATTTTTAATTGTTATCATTAAAAATGTATGCGGCCCGCAAGTTATTTAAAAAAATTAAATTTGGCCATTTCTATAATTCTGGTGAGGACCACTGCGTTAAATAAATAAAGGTGTTACCTATCTAAAGGAATTTATCTAGATAAATACATTTTTAGTGATTCTATATTACTCGCAATAATAAAATAATTAAAAACCATTATAGTCTAATCTATAATAACTAATAAGTTGTTATAAGACGGAAAACATTTTTAATTTTATCCATCCTACAGTCATAAATATTATTTGTTATAGTATATGTTGTTATTTGTTGTGTGACATTACTACTCAGTAGGTACACAGTAATCAAACCACCTCCACCCTACTTCAGTTGTCATTCTTTTCCCTCCATCTGTTGTCATTTTTCAGTGGTCATTCATTAATCATTATAAAGTTATAACTTATCGGTTAATTTTAGTTTACTATTTAACCATGGACAAATTAGTAATTCAATTAAAACATAAAAAATAAAAATTATGAGAAGAAGATGAACAAATCGTATTGAACTACTGGAACAGATAAATGAAACGATGTGTTATATATTCGATAGAAAATGTTTTAATATCGTGAAAGATTATGGTATACATATGACAGACTAATGCCAATATTGTCCTAAGACGATTAGTGGACAAAAATGGTTTTTTTTTTGTTTCATTTTAAATGAAACAAAAAATTTTAATTTCATTTAAAAAATGAAATTTTTTAAGTCGCATAAGAATATTATCAACATTAAACAATTATTTAACTCATAAAATATAATTTATTTCATACAATACTTATCTTTAATTTACTTCAGTTCCAGTAGGTAGTTACAGTTTATTAATATTAATTATTGTGTATGTTACATGTATATATATATATATATTATACATAGTTAATAAAAATAAATTAAAACAGTTAATTTATTTTTTTTTTGCTATCGAAATATTTATTGTTCAATATTTTATCTTTATCTAGATAAATATTAAGTTATCTGTGCCCACACTGATTGCACTGTATTTTAAAATTAATTAACTGAATATTAGTTTTGATAAGCACATACGATGTTTAAATAAATATATTTCAAAAGTTATTAATTTAACTTGTTTTTATTTAGTATATTCAGTCTTTGTTCCATTTCAATAAATTTTAAATTTTCATACAATAATAAAATATTTTATATTATTTATAACTAAGATGCATTTTATACATCTAATAATTATTAAAAATATTAGTATATCATTTAAACAATTTAATTAAAGAAATTTAAATATTAAAACAGCATAAAATTAATATATGAGAAACATTATTTTATACTTCTTTTTTGAGTAAAAATTAATTTAATTTATATTAAAATACAAATTTACGAGTTATGTAAAAACTGTTTATTGGAATCTCGCATTTAAGTAATAATTAATTAAATTCATTCACTATATTTTCTATATCTATAAATTATAATATTTGGACCATGTAACAACCTTAAGAGGTACTAATGGCTACTAAAAGTTAAAATAATTAAAATTTAAAATAACTATTAATGGTTTCTTTTGGTAACTTGAATTTTAAAGGATTATTTTTTTAGTTTTAGTAAATTTTATCATTTAATGGCGCTCATGTAGGGTATTAAGTAATACAATTTCACTGGTTTCGCATGGATCTCAGGGTTTATGTATATTTGAGAAACCCACCTTGGAGCAATGGATTTTATATAATTTTAGATTTATTCAAAGAATACATGAGAAATTAATAAATTTTAGGTATTAATGAACCAGAAATTATAAGTAGAATTTGAAAATTATGTTTTTTTTTAATTTAAACGGAAATATATGTAGGTACCACTGCCATCACCAAATAGAAACGTTTTTTTAGGCAATTTTAAATTTCACCCAAATTGATTTTGCCATTTTTAAACAAAAATAATAATTGTAATTATAAATAATTTAAATTGAATCATTTACTGTGTTCATATAAGTATGCATCTAAATTATGTACTGTAGTAAATAATTAAATTGTATACTATAATTGTGATGATGTCTAGTAGAGCTCTGCATGGTCTAGACACGATCATATCTTTTTCGGATTTTGTGGTTTTTCAATTTAATGTGGTCGGTCCGGTCTGGTTCCTTTTTCTAAAAAAAATATCAGTCCAACTTGGTCTGGACCGTCCACCTTCAGTTCAATAAGATAATAATGGTTTTAATAATAATAATGGTGATAGTAATTTTGATGGGACAATTTAATGCGATTTTACATATATACATAACATAGTAAAATAAAACACACCATACTCGTTCTAGTATGTTATTTTAACTCGAATTATAATGTTTTGCGACACCCAATTAACTCTTCGCGTTTCTGTATGGTTTTATTGGTGACATAATATTTACTTACTATAGAATATAGATCCAGAAATAGAATTTGAATTGTTTTATTTGACATCTGTATTATTTCCAAATGTATACAATAAACATTGTGAAATTTTATAATTATATGGTTTTATATTTTATTTTGAATATTTCATTTAATGTATTGATGTCGTAAATGAAAATTTAAGATCATTATCACAATCTCCACTCAGTAAGTAATTATTTAGTTAATTATTTTAAACTATATATTCTCAATCCATACGAGAAAATATACAAGCTAGTAGTTAGTACCTATACAATTATTTTACATAACTTATTGAAGGGGTTATAGTTGGATTTTTAAAACTTCAAAACAAATTATGTTTAATATAACATTTTGAAATTAATATATTTAGAAACTTAAATAAAAAATAAAAGAGTCAAATATCTAATTTAAAAAACTATTCTAGATTAATCTTATAGAAAATATATGTTCAAGTAAGGTATAGTCTGCTTTATAATCATTTCTTAACAATCGATTTTATTTTTGAATGTCGGTTCGGTCTCGGTCTTTTCTAGTACATTCTAAATGATACTGTCCGGTTTGGTTTCAATTTTTATTCCATTGGTTCGGTCTGATCTTGATCTTGGTTAAAATTTATCTGTCTGGTCTGGTCTAACGGACCGTGCAGAGCTCTAATATGTAAGAGTTCTTTAATCTAATATAACACACTTTTTATGTTTTCATTTTTAGGCCGCCATGCGAACACGTTTTAGTAAAAAACGATAAAATTGACCCACAAATGTGAAAAATGCAGACAGTTCAAATGGCCATGGTCAAAAGCTGTAGGCTGCATCAGTAAGTAAACGCAGTTGTTACCGCACGCCACTAAAGTTTTTATACCAATTAAACTAACCGTAAAGGTAATTTATTTTCTTTATTTTGCAGAATGCATGAACATTTGGCACCGTCGATGCGGGTCATTTGAACGTGAAGTCAGTGTGGTAAAACCATGTACGGTTCAACCCACAGCTGTCGTGAACATCGAGAAAGATAATGCGATCGTTGGGATGGCCAAGGCTGTAAAGAAGTTTTTAAAGCACCCCTGCCAACGGATTCGCAGTAAAGTGAACCGCATCCGGACAGCCGGTGTTGCTCAACAACTGAGCGGCCGACCACTGCTGGCCACCTTGTCGGATTCGTGTCCGACGGTCACCCGCCCGACCGAATCCTCCGAAGCAGAAGACGTTGTTCCCACGCGTGCCATTACGCTGGACGCGCAGTCATTGACTAATTTTTCGACAGTGGCGTCTGAACCGAATAATGCCGTCCCCACGCGGGTTATTACGTTAGGTGTGTGGCCAGCGACCTTTAACCCGATCAGCCACTCATTCGAGTGGCCGAAACAGATTATAATTTTCCAGTACCTTGAGCGATACATTGCTCAGAGATCGTCGCAGTTAGCGACCAAACGAATAAAATGGCCAAGGTCAAAAACCGCTATGTTTTTCGCACGAGCTATTCTCTACAAAAACATGGTGCAAGTGAACGTTATAACGGAAAATATCGAAAGTACCGTTGTCACCGCATATTCAATCATAGGTGCATTTTCGTACCACCGCCATATTCAACAATCCTACCATAAATTGACTATAACTTGGACTGCCACTGGTGGTGAAGAATTGTACAGGCAGTTTTTGCCGGCGGTTACGGTAGACAGCTGGCCACTGCCAATCGTCTATCAGAACACAATTCGGCCCACTATCACCACCACCACAGTATCAACGAACATTTCTAAAGTACCATTGGCCATTACCTGGAAATCACTAGTCGTTCAGGACAAAAACGTGGTCCATATGAACGTTATGACGGAAAAGATCGAAAATTCTGTCGTCACCGCAGATCCGATCAAAGGAAAATTTTCGTACCAACGTCACTTTCGACAATCCTACCCTAAATTGGCTATTACTTGGACTACCACTGGTACTGAAGAATTGTACAGACAGCTTTTGCCGGCGGTTACGGTAGACAGCTGGCCACTGCCAATCGTCTATCAGAACACGATTCGGCCGAAAATCATCACGACCACCGCCACCGTTGGCGCAACACTGATGAATGTTTTGAAAACACCACTGGCCATTGCCAGAAAATCACTTACCGAAACTCCATCGACCACAATTACGGTGACATTGACCATGACCACCGCACCACCGGCCATAATCACCTCATCACCGGCTATAACCAATGCACCACCGGTAATAACCATCGCATCACCGACTATAGCCGCCGCACCATTGAACGTAATCGCCGCACCATTGAACATAACAACCGTACTACCGGCCATAACCATCGCACCACCGCCCATAACCGCTGCATCATCGACCATAACCACTGCTTCACCAGCCATAACCGATGTACCAACAGCCAGTCCAAATAACAGCATGTGTCGTCGCCCAAATTGTAAAAACCGTCGCTGTCGTCGACGACAAATTATCGCGGCTACTCGAGCAACTAACAATAATTCTTGACATATCATTTTTTTTATTTTATTTTTTTATCATTAGCCTATCGGCAAAAATTATTTACTGTTACTGTTACTGTTTCTTGTTTGAACAAAAAATTTTTTAAAAAATTAAATAAAGTGTTTATGTTTATTATATTACGCTGATATTTATCATGAATAGGACCAATTTATAACCACAATACTTAACATAAATTTAGAGGATTGTTTATTTTGAAAAATACTTTCAACGACGTTTATTCAATTTCAAACTAAATTAAGTTGACTAATACTAGCATGTGCTTAATGGTTAAAAACATAATATAACTTAATATAAACGAAACATTTCTATATTTAGCAGCACTCGTTGGGTAAGTATAACCTAAGTATTTTATTGAATATGGTAGATTTGGAAGAATTATTTTATGCCTCGTGTATGTAATATAGTTTTAGGATGAAATTTACAAATTTATGCGTATTAGAGTATATTATATGAAGTTAATGTTTTTCAATATATTTTTTTAATTTAGTTGTTTAGTAATTTAATTGAAAACAAAGTTTAAAAAAGAATCAATAGTTATTGTTTTTTAATTTTTAAAACAGAGCTGTACATTTCCTGTCAATCATTAGCGTCCCTAGACCTTTTATACGGGATAGAGCGAGCTTTATATTTGTATTCACAATAAGTATAACTTATTTAATAAGTTTTT
The DNA here is from genome assembly GCA_034509805.1 of Sipha maydis. NCBI lineage: Eukaryota > Metazoa > Arthropoda > Insecta > Hemiptera > Aphididae > Sipha > Sipha maydis. The sequence goes on from JASXSY010002066.1 coordinate 34,109, forward strand.
ATACTGTCTAAAACTATTAAACGTTTAGAGGATTAAAACAAAATCTAGATACTTGTATTATAAATACACAATCTGAAAATAATTTTAAACCATTTTTCAATATATTTTCAGGTAATAAAATGTATTTATTTGTAACTGTTTATCGGATAACAACAATTTCATAATCATTTTTCTGACAACTAACCTGTACCTAGTTGGACGTCATCTGTTACCGCACATGTAAAAATACGCATGCATGGGATAAAATCTCACATAATTTTAAAATACTGGATATCCATAACCGCATAGGTATGTTTTGGACGATTATCGTCGCTTATCGACAATTATCTATAACGACATTATCGTTATCTGTCACAAATTGTATCCACATTGTACAAATGTGTAGTGAGTTTTAAATCGACTTTCAGTCTTTAAACCATCATTCAAATTTATTTATTCTAAATGCAATCGTTATAATGTTTAAACTAATCACAAATAATCGTCAAAATCGTCAGTACTCGCTTTTGTTAACAAACAAACTGACTATAATGTGGAATATATAGATAAAACAAGTATACATTTTAAACCAATATAGGTGCCTAAAATATTTTATGTATAAATTTAAATTTTTAATTATTTTATATTTATATTCATATTTAAATTTTTATATCATACTATTTGTCGTGTGCGGTATCATGCTATTTTTATGTGCGGAATTGTGTTATGCATTTTGTGCTGTAATAGAAAACGCCGACCCAGTTATTCACTAGTATCACTAGGCGTTATTAATATTTACTGAGAAACTCTGACGCCTCTTGTTTCGAGACTTTACATAAGCCGACTATATTATCCATAATTGATTCATTCAACAAATATTATAATAAAATTCTCTAAACTATTGTAAAAATAACTTTGCTGGCACAACAGGCTCAAGACTTTTTAAGATGGGCTCAGATTCACCTCTGATTTTTATTATTTCAGATTTTAAAATGTATAATTTAGTTTTAGTCGCACAGAATTTATTAAAGGTCCCGAAGTGGATACCATTGCTATAGAAGAACTTGGAAACTGGCTTAATTTTGCCGTTAATCTTTTTTTTGTTTATTTTTTTTCATTCCGATTTTAATAAATTCGAAGTATCAAATCACTTCGTAAATACCATAGATAATAGAAGGTTGTAAGGTTTAAGGGTGAGTACACATTCAACACGTCTATCTATGTCTTCCATTATACGAGACAGAGACAATGACGAAAAACAAAAAACGAATTTTATCACTTTAAAAGTAGTTTCTCACTATCACTACTTCCTCTGACAGTAATTGATTTTTGAAAATAAAATATTATAGTTTTAAAATATATTATGTTTTTATTAATTGTGTGAAAAGATAAATAGTATAAAGAAAAAAAGGTTTTTACATGCCTATATATTGGGTACCTAGCCAATAGACATACATTTTTTTTTTTTTTTGTAAACTGATCGAAGTTTTTTATTATAACGATCAGTGATCTTTAACAATACATTTCAAAGGTGTACATATATACTAAATATTAATGAATAATATTTTGGTAAATATATACAATAACGTGTTTGGGTTATCACTCCCAGTATTTTATACTAAGTCATATGGTCTTCGGCGTTTGAGACGTCTTATGTCTTGAAAGTTGTCAAGTAGTTGAATTGCAGCTGGATTGGTGTATTGATCTAGCCGTATCTCGTGTTTTCGGGCAAACTTGGTGATCTCGTCCTAGATAGATGTCATCATCAGATCTCGATGAATAATGTCGTTTCTGTCGTATCGGTATGCTGCGACAATAGTACGAAGGGCGATGTTTTGGCAGCATTGAATTATTTCAATATTGAACTTACTGGCACAACCCCACAGTTGTATTCCAAAGGTCCATATTGCTTTAATTATCGTTACGTACAAAAGACGTTTGCTTAAAAGGTCTAGTTCGGAGTGTCTTCCGATCAACCAATAAAGTTTCCTTAATTTCTCTTTAATTTGCAGTTTTTTCTGGCGAACATGATGTTTCCAGTTTTAGCGTGAGTCGAGGTGCATTCCTAGATATTTTACAGAATCGTTCTGTGGGATGATCTGTTGATTTAAAAATACTGGGATATTGATACATTTACGTAAAGTGTAATTTACGTATTTACGTGCAACGATTTTTCACTATTAATTTTGATTTTTTAACGCTTAGTCCAGTTGGAGACGTTGTTGATTGACCGTTGAAGATGATCAGTCGCAGTCTGCTGGTCTTCATCAGTTGCCAATATTGCTGTATCATCGGCCTGCCCAGGAATATTCCTTGAAGTGGCGCAAGCCTTTGATAGAGTCTGACACACTGGTCTGCTTTATAAAATTAAACAATTTCTTCCTGCGCCACTATACCTATTAATTCGATCCTATCTCGAACATCGTACCTTCAAAGTTCGTCATGGTAATTCTCTTTCTTCTCTTTTTCCAATCCAAGCCGGAGTTCCTCAAGGTCTTTCTCCTGACCTATACAACATCTTCACATCAGATATCCCTCGAACTTATTGACAAATGGTCCTCCGACTGGGAAATTAAAATCAATGCCGATAAATCCGTTCTTGTCTCTTTTACTCTCAATAAAAAAAAACACACCAATTATCTTATTTCAGGGAGTTCCCATTCCCTCCTTGGCTCAAGTAAAATACCTAGGAATAGTTTTAGACAAAAGAATAACTTGGGGTCCTCACCTTAAATCCAAAAGAAAGTCTCTCAATTCAAGATCTCACTTACTACGTCCTATATTAAAATCTAAAATCCCAATCCATAATAAAATAAAAATTTACAAATCATTGTTAAGACCAATCTGGTCTTATGGAGCCCAAATATGGGATTGTGCAAAACCAACCCAAATTAAAACAATCGAAGCATTTCAGTCCATTTCCCTCCGCACAATAACGTCAGCTCCTTGGTTTGTTTCTAACCACACCCTCTATAATGACTTAAACATTGAAACAGTTGAACACTTAGTAAAACCCACTACAGAAAGTTTCATTTCAAATTAATTCATCATCCAAATCCTCTGATTGCAAATAAACACTCAGCCACAATTCCAGGTAACCCTCCTCGTCGCCCCAAAAGACGTTGGTGTCGCGACCTCCTAAACCGAAACACCACTCCATATCCTAAACGTCTTAACTCAAAAGGGTCCTATCACTGGATAGCTTGTGACCATTTTCAAATTTTTAATCCTTTTATTGTGCACATGCGCAATCAAAATTGTATTTTTTTAAATGGCTATACCTATTTTCAATACTAGATTCCAGTTTTGTTGAAACAACTTTGATATATAAATTTTTTTCCTATCTCAAAAATTAACTGAATTACCGTAATCTGAAGTTTAAACAAAAAAGTTTTTTGTTATATTTTTCAATTTTCTGTATTTTATAAATATCTTCGCATTGGGCACTTAAAACTAATTTCCAAACAGTATAGAGAATAAATATGTGGTGTAGAATATTAGGAAATTCCATAATTGGGCACTACTTTTATGATGGAAATCTCAATAGTAGAAGATATTTGGATCTTTCTGTAACTATGCATTTACCACTAATATTAGAAAATGTTCAATTAAATATTCAGAAAATTTTGTTTTTTCAACAAGATTGTGCTCTGGCACATAATGCAATTGTTATTAGATAATATCTTCACCATATGTTTAGAAATTGTAGGTTAAGAACATATGGATCGATAAGATGGCCGGATTTGACACCACTTTGTTTTATCTTGGGTGTCATTTAAAAATTTTAGTTTACGCTGAACCCATCGCTTCAAACCAAAAATAATATTAAAATGATAAAATACAGAAAATTGAAAAATGTAGCAAAAATATTTTTTGCTTAAATTTAATATTGCTGTAATTCAGTCAATTTTTGAGATAGAAAAAAAGTTTATTTATCAAAGTTGCTTCGAAAAAATTGGTGTATTGGAATCTGATATTGAAAATAGGTGTTGCCATTTAAAAAATTCAATTTTGATTGCGCATGCGCACAATAAAAGGATTATAAATTTGAAAATGGTCACAAAATATGTAATTAAGAATTCCTTAGCTCCCCGAAAAAACCCCATTTCAATCAAAGGTCGCTGGACGGAAATATTTCGTATTACCATTTGAATGAAGCGCACTGTATATAACTTAATTTATATATTATTATTGATTTAAACTGATAGTAAACATAATTCATTGAAATTAATTATTTTAATAGTGTTTTTTAATTTCATTATTGTGGCGTTTAATTTTTGTTTTGAGGATGAGAAGTGAGAGAAGAGGTGATTCTTAAGTCACCTAACAAAAAAATATAGACACAACTACTACTAAGTATCATATTAGACCTGAAGTCGACAACTTTTTTACATATGAGAGTCATATTTTTTATCAGCCTTTCATCAAGAGCCGCGTGCAAAATAAATATAAACGTTATTAAAAACACAATTTTAATATATAATATTATTAATAATAATTCATAATAATTAATTCGTAAGAAGTTAACCACCGTTGTATACAAGTTGTATTTTATCTCTGTCATTATTTTAATTGATTGAAATTAGTATGGAATTCAGTGTCCTCTTATATCCTATTATAATTGTCTTAAACTTTACATTTATGTATGTCTTTAACAAAATATTAAATATTGATAACATAATGCACAAACTTCATAGAGAATACTAAATTATTTTTTTTTTTTTTTTTTTAAGTCGCAACATCAAAGATTATTGTCTTTTAGAAATCATCACAAGAATAGTATGTATTAATATCAAACTGCTTTTAAATAATGTACACTTGAAAAAGGGAGAGATTTTTGTGAATATAATAAACAATGTTATCTTAAATTAAGTGGTACAATTTGTCTGCTTTTATATTTTGTTGATAATTGATGAATGAGGGTCAGTACTTCCTGGACGTTATCAGATAAATCATGGTTAACTCTGATATTTCTGTAATTTTGGCAGTAACAGATTATATGTTTGGCAGTAATTGTTTCTTCACATGTAGGATACTTATCAGGTTCTGGTTTGGTTTTTGGATGTCTATGGATCAAACATGTGGTACCCATTTGAAATCGGTTAATAAATATTTTCTGTCGTCTGAATAGTGGGAATATTGATCATGGTAGTGTGGTAGTTTTTATTTTGTTCAGTTTTGTATGTAGAGATGATCACAAGCGTTGCCATAATGTTATTATCTTTAATTATTTCAGGTACATACGAGATCGTAAGGTGCTTCTGCAGTGAAAAATGAACAAAAATTAGGAATCTTATACATAACTGGCTTTTTAGTGTACCACCGCGGTTCCTATTTCGGTGTAATTGTTAGATCATTCCGTGATAAACTTTGTATAATCTTCGTAATCGTCGAGAATTGATAGTAATTTGTTTTTATATATACTGGGTATTGCATTTAGGTAGTTATGATAATTTAATATTAATTCATGTTAATTCATGGCCTATATCGAAATAATGGCATCTTCATGTTTGATGACCCCGGAGAAATTAACGATGGTATTACGAAATTTCGTCCTAATACCTTGATGGATAATTAAATTATTCTGTATACGTCTTGTGTTCAAATAAGTAAGGAGTTTTTTTTCTTATTAGGAGTAAAGGTGCAGTGTGAGATTGGCATATTCAGTTGGTTGGAAATTGGATTCGATCTAAAAAAATCTGTAGCTAACCTTAAGTCGTAGTTGTTTACTGTTTCAGTCGTTTTTATGAAATTTATTAAGAAAATAAAGAAGCCGTATTATAGTTTGTATATTTTAAGTGATTTGTATATTTATTTTAGGGATACTGAGTTTGCTCCTAAAAATTTACGGGTTATAATATTTTCATTATATTGATTCTTGACTTAGATATTTTTCAAGTTTTATTATGTATTTACTCTTAGAGATTTTGTTGTCAAATATGATGTCTAAGATTTAAATGGTTATTTTAGTTGAGATTAGAAAATTGACTATTTTTATTTTTAATGTTTAGAGTAATCTAAGCCGAGACTCTGTGATTTTTGGGCGGAGAAACGATATCCAGAAGTGGCAGATCATTTGACTTATGTTGATAATGTGTCTTGTATGCCTGGTAATATTTTGTTTGTGTTTCTTCTACGGCACCATATGGTTAAACTATTGGCAAATAGGGAGTTTAATTGCTTCGCAGATGTCGTTTATGGGCACGAGACAAAGAGTGACTGATCTGGTAGAATTGAGGGACCCCATTTACTTGATTGAAGACTGAAGAAAGATGATTAACTTGGAATTTTCTATCAGTTATGAAATGTCTGATGAAGTTTAGCATGTTATTGTTAGAAATAATTATGTGTAACTTTATATTATACACCGGGTGGTGTTGTATGCACACCACACACATGTTGTATTCTATGACAAAAACAAACAGCTACAAACACATTTGGGTATTTTATCCCAAATTGCGACACGTTTGGGCACAAAGTCACAACAAGTTTGGGCACTCTATATCCTTAAAAAGATATCACGTTTGGGCACTAAAATGTAAAATTTAATTTTACCTTTGTTTAAAAAGTATATGAAATATATATATATATATATATACAAATATACATGTATATCAAAATAATATATGTAACATATAAAGATAAGTATATACTGCATATCTGTATATACGATAATAATAACCGCATTCGGGACTTCCTACGATAATAAATATTAATGTAGAAAGCGATAAAATGCTTAATCACAGACGTTATCGAAAATATTGAAAATTTTATTAATAGTGTAACAAAATACATGCGTAAAGTTGCCCCCCCCCACCATGACCATTGAATTTTTGAATTTTTTTGAAAATTATATACTCATTTTGTAAATAATTTGCAAACATTTGCAAATTGGTTTTCAAAATTTGCAAATCATTTACCTGGCTGCTATAAGCAAAATAAGACTAGGGGCCCTTTTTATTTTTTTCACCAAATCATTGTGTACTTCCCAGCTATTTGCACGATATACATACGGAACATAATGGTCATGTCCATACGAAACAGCTCCGGATAATATATATCTAAACATTATTCAAAATAATTAGTTAATTAATATTTTTTTTAAATAATTATATACAATACCTGATATTGTCAATTGTTAGACTATACTGTAAGTCAGCCAGTGAGTATTCGTTGTATTCAGAAATTAAATTGGTTTCGATAAAAAAAACCTGATAAAAAATCTTAAAAATTAATGTATGGTTTCTCATAAGTATATCTTATTGCAATAGAAAAAAATTCATAATTCACAATTCGTTACTCACAATTTTTATTTTAACATTGTTTGAAGTTTGAATTTTACAATATTTTCAAAAATCATTAAAATGTACAAGTTATTTCGTAGTTAAATGTTTATAAGAACATAATCGTAAATTTCCCTTTCCTATAATAACTAGATGGAAATCAATGTTTGCTGTTAAAAAATATCTTCTAATTAAGATAAAGTAGTATTTATATTAGGTGATTTGAAAATAGGTATACTCAGTAATACTTACCTTATATGAATGTTCATGTTTAGAACAGGGACGTAAATATATTAATTTTTTTTTTTGGGCTAGGGCGATTAATCTTCTAAATTATTGTCCCCTCCCTATGTTACCTACGTGTCTGATTTAGAATATTGTTCTGTAATTTAATCGTTAAATATTTTTCTAAATAAATTTCTCAAAGAAAAAACATATTTTTTGGTCTGTGTAATATCCCGCACGGTATATACTACTTTCGTGTACTTGCGTACGATTTACGTCCGAACTGTTCGAATGCAAGTTACTTGTTAATTATTACAAGAGATAAGTTACATCCAAGCAGTTAAGATGCAATTTATGTAATTTAAACAATTTATAATTATAATTATAATTTTGTATAAATTGTTGTTTCTAGTAATAATCAAAATATGTTTGCAATTTCAATATCATTTTCATTTTAGAGATATATGTAGATTAGAGTGCCCCTTAATTTCTTTTTCCATTTATGTTAGTTTCACCCACATAATGTGTATGTATGTATAAAAAAACGAGCTACAAAAAGTTTCAAGTCAATCTATTAAGATTAACCCGTGCCGACTAGAATTTGAAATTTAAGTATATTAATTAATTCGTAATTTAACGATATTTTTTACATTTTTACATATATCTTATTTACAATTAGGAAAATTAAAATTCGTTAAATAATATGTTTTAAATAAAGTATAATTGTCTATAAATTATGTTCTTACATACTTCTTCTTATTTTTTTATAATTGACAAGATATATTGATTTTAGAGAATGAAAGTACATTTTCTTAAAATGTTAAGTATTATGAATTTATATTAATTAAAAAAGTTTTTTCAATGTTTCCTTTTTACAATCTTTTTACAATACATAGTCTTCTATGTTTTTGGATACATTGTAATAACAACTCAGACTTCTTATCGTTTTTGGTTAAACTTCCGTGAAAATCTTCCATAAGTTTAATTGATCTTTCCGCTGTATCATTTACTACATTTAGCGAGCATACAATTTCTTTCCTGTGTAAATAATTAATTTGAGTGTTTCGTGTGTTCGGATCATTATTAAAAAAGTCTGTATTAATATCAAATCGAGAAAAAAATTGCATACTATTCTTAGATATAAAAGAGGCCATCAGCTTGTAATTTTCTATACATAATTGCTAAAATAAAGCTAAAAAATAAAACGTTACAATTACGTACATATTATGAGACTATTATGAGAAAATAGTACTTTCATTCACTTAAGTCAATATATCTTGTAAATTATAAATAATTAGAAGAAGTATGTAAGAACATAATTTATAGACAATTATATTTTATTTAAAACATATTATGTAACGAATTTTAATTTTCCTAATTGTAAATAAGATATATATATCTTATCTTACATCGCTGCCGGTATCTACAATAAACACGTGTATGGTTTTGATTGAAAATTAAGCTGTAAATTGTTCAAAGGCAGGTATGATAATACATCTTTAAAGTATTATCACCACCATGGGATCTAATTTAAGGTATTTATCTTGGTTTATTGAATTATATAAATGTCAAATTACATTATTAAAAAATCATGATAGAAATACGATTGAGAATAGCCATATTATCGATATATTTTTAACGCTTAATTTTTAGAATTCCAACGTTCTCAATCATTGTAATCGAAATTATTGTTTAGGACGTCAATAAATATGATAGATAACTTGCGTCCGAGCATGTGGGATGCAACTTATCTGCTACAATCTTGCAAATTCTTATTAAAAATCTTACGTGACGAAAGTAACATCCAGCCACTCCACAATAATTGAGTTTAGACTGAAGTTACTTAATTTAACAAATTTAGTGTACTGTAGGTCATTATTATTATCGATAGTTAGTTTAAAAAATAAGTTTCTATTTATTTGTGATCTTGAACATTGAAATATTTGTAATCTCGAACATATGAATAATTTTAACAAGTTTTTAATTGCCAATATTATTATTTATAACTATTTAAAAATATATAAATTATATATATTCATTAACGTTTTATTAACAAGTTTTTAATTGCCAAAATTATTATTATTTGTAACTATTTGAAAAGATTTTAAAAATAAATTATGGTTTACAAAACTATAAAATTTAGTATCAAAAACATAATTATTTATTATTTTTTAATAATGCATTAACGTTTAATTTATTTAAAATATATAAAACGTTAATAAATATATATAATTTATAACTATTTGAAAAGATATAAATTATATATATTTATTAACGTTTTATATATTTTAAATAAATTAAACGTTAATGCATTATTAAAAAATAATAAACAATTATGTTTTTGATACTAAATTTTATAGTTTTGTAAACCATAATTTATTTTTAAAATGTTTTTTAGAAATAACATTTATTTGATTTATATAGCTACATAGATCACAACTGTTATACAATTTAGACGTATTACATATTGTATAATAAAAATAATGCACAATGCTGATTTTGATCTTGATCTAAATCATTGATTTATTATATATCTTTTATTATCATATTGATAATTATCTCTTATCTTTATCTAGATCAATGGTTCCTAACGTGGCGAGCGTTACCTTAGGTAGGAGTGATTACATTTTAGGGGTGACGTGAACATTTCCAAAAAGCAACAAAACATGAAAACATTATTTTTGATCATTTTGATAGTAAATCAAGGTATTAAGTCACAATTGATTGTAACTCAGTTGTATCAACCTTCTCATTAATTTGTATCAACTTCTTAATAATATTAAATTTAAAATATAATATTTAAGAAAATGAATATAATATAATTTGTTTTAATAATTTTAAATTATATTTTTTTCCTAAAAAATAAATCCATTAAATATTTAAAAAAAAATATTGATTTTCATGTAATCTAATAACCAACACTAAGGACATGATGTGTACATTCAAATATATATTGAACATAATTTGATCTTATCATAGTGAGAGTGGATGTTTGACATAAAATTGTACCTTTATGGGGGCATGTACCTCAAAAGCTTGAGAACCTTTGATCTAGATATTTAAAAAATTATTTTTATACAACACTGATAATATACATTTTAAATATCTAGCTTCTCATAATAAAAATTGTCATTATATAATTTCTGGACATTACTTTTGAAGTTGTTGGCTTGATTATCTACAATTTGCCAAAAAGGAATAAAAAACAATAACAAACATAAGTTTATAAAAATTATTTTATTTAAAAATAAGAAATACGCAAATAAAAGTAATCCCCTATCACAGTCTACTAAATAAAATATGTTTTCTAGAAGTAACTAGAAATCTCTAAAAATTTAATTTTCACAAAAACCAATTAATTGTCGTCATGACTAGTTGGTGTAAAAACAAAAATTAAAAAAAAAAAAAAAATACATTACACTTGATCTTAATTAGGAAAGATAAAATATAAATATTCTCTTAAATGAAATTGGTTTCTGTGAAAAAAACTAGAACAAATTGAGAAAATACAAATGTCTTAAAATGTAAAGGTATAGCAAAAAAGTCATTATAAGAATAACAAATATCTTAAATACATTAGACACTTACATTTTAAAGTTAAACAATCATAAAACTATTTTCATATCATTGCTAAAGCTCAAAATACAGTCCATAGTTAATGGTAACCTAGCATTAACTTTTAAGTAAAATAGTATTAAAATATATATCTAAATTACTAAGTAGAATTTACTCCCAATATTATATAATCTAAATGTGTTATCAAATACCAACAAAGTGATTTAAGTTAAAAATTTACGAACAAAATATATATTTAAACATAATACATATGTATTATGCATCTAAATTTAATATTTAATAGTTATACTAATATATGCACTATTGAGCGTAATTAAGATTTATATAAAATAACACAAGAGAAGGCGTCATATAATAAATATTAATAAGTTAAAATTTAAGAAAGAGTCCATTAGTAAATAATTTTAGTTACCTTCATTATATTTGTATTCAACAAAACATTTCCACTACTTAACATAAGACAATGGAAAAATGAAAAATAAAATATTTTACTTAAAACAATAAATTTGTTTATGCCGTGAGAAATTTTAAGCTTGAGATAAATTAAAACAATAGGTAATTTAGAAAATATTATGGCTAACCCCTAATTTCCAATAAGAATATAAACTTAAAATTATAATGTCTAATAAGTCATGTATATTTGCGTGTTGGTTAATTAGTTGCAAGTAATTCATACAAATAAATAATATCAGTTAATATCTAGTAACAAAGAAAAAAATAACAGAAAAATACAACTTCTATAATTTAATTAGCAAAACTCTATAGTTAAAAACTTAAGGTCTTAGTAGTATAGAATATCATGTGATTTAGTGTTTGCGTTAGAGATCCAAAATACTTTTAGAGAATAAAAATTGTTTTGACAAATTCTGATTTGAATTTAATTGCTGTTTCTTTTGTTTAATACTTGGTTTTAATTCGGATTGAAAACAATACCAAGAAATATTAATGATCCTCGATGGTTGGACCGTAAAATATAAGTTCTGGAATCTGTCCTCCTTGAACTCCAGTACCATTAGTACTTTCAGATGAACATTGGAATTGAAATGTGACACAACCTGCATTTATTTCACTTAGTCCTTCTTGACCAAAATAACTTAACTCTGCACCATCTAATATAGCTGAAGCAGTGTAGAATAATTCGGGATCCACTTGTACAGGATGTGCAAAATATACATGAAACGTGTTACTTGACCCATCCGAAAAAAATTTTGTGTTGTTTTCAGCCAAAATACGACCTAAGCGTTTGAGTTCAATTTTTACATTGTAATCAGCTGCTCCTGTTGATGAACCATATAAACCAAAACCAACGATAAACACACGGCGATCAACACTAAACTGAATACTATCACAGCGACCTCGATACCTCCATTGATTGCTGCGATAAGCACATGATTGGAACCGATGGCATGCCTGAGGTTTAAGACCTACGCGTGGTTTAGTTGGATAAGTCAAGCGAGGTTTGTTGGATGCAGTAAAGTGGAGAAATAAATCAACAGTTTCTTCTAATGTCAGCATACCCATTTGAGCAGGCCCATTAGCAAATTCTTCTAAAGACATTGCTGGTAATCTGAGCAAGTATAAAGCGGAATCTAATACTTGTCGTTTATTAGATGGGGTTGGTTCAATTTCACGTCTACTACATTCAGCTGATGCCCAGTTCATTGCTGCTTCCCATAATATGGTTTCTTTACAATTAATTGTTTCACGTCCTAACACACTCTGTAATGTGTCAGAATCAATATCAACAAATCCATCTGAATGCAATGCAATCTCGGCCTATTAAAAACAAAGAAATGTAAATAATACTGACAAATTATTTTACAGTTATATTCTGTGATATTACTTGTGCATCAATCACTTCCCAACATCTTTGCATCAATTCTGGCTCCTCAAATAGTCTCGACTGGCTAAGGAGCAAACATGCATTTTTTGCAGTTAAACTAGTCTCCAAGTAATTGACACAAGCTCTGGCTAAATGTGGCACGATATATTTTTTAGCCACATATAGTGTGGCCAACACAGTGTCTGCTTCCAATTGAATTTCATCGCAGTACAAATATCTAAATCAAAAAATCAAACAATTTTATTATAGAACTAGCTGAATTACCCGGCTTCACCCGTGTGTGGTTTTTTTTTTATCAAAATAAAATTCTTAAATCAACACAAATTGTTGTGTTTTATAAAAATGTATTTTACTTAATGCTATCAAGTGCTAAATAGTAGTAGTTGCTGAATTTTAAAGACAAAAAAAAAAATAATAATAATATTAAAAAATGATTCTATTCTTATATATAACTTTTTTATGAATATTTACAAATGATACGTAGTTGCTCAATTCTAATATGGCTTAAGTCAAAAGCTCTTGGTATACCACATTTAGAGTTTTATTTTGTGGTGCATAAACGGACAAATGGTAAATAAAATATAATATTTGTAGTTAAATAATTTAGGGAAAAATCACACAAACACGCACAGTTTACTGATCACAGTCGCAGTACACTGATTAACCAACAATCGGCGCTGGTGGATCGTAAGTCGTAACACATTTATCGCATTTCGGTAAGAAATGCATTATTTTTTTTAGTCATGTTTTCTATACAACTCAATAAATTTAATATTATATAGCCTCGGAACAATTCATAACACACACAAAAAAAAGGTCAGAGTCCAGGTAGACGGAAACCCTTGGACTGCCGTGCCGTATTTCCCATTATCGGCCGACTGCTATTGTTATTATTATATGAATGAATATATACAAATTACACGTAACAATTTATTTTTGGCGATTTCAACCCATTAAAATCAAAATTTTGAAAATTGGGCGACGTGGTGACATTCAGGAAGGTATTTGGAACAACTTTGTGAAAAAAAATTGAGAAAAAGTTAAATATTGTCATCACAAAATTGGTAGATAAAAAAGGCCTGTTCTTTTATATATATAAGGAAAAGATGCTGCACAAAACAAAAGTGAACCAAACCTTAATAGTGTAAGGAAAGCTGTTGGTTCAACATCTGGGACTTCAATTTCTTCTTTAGTATCTGCTAATCCTCCATAGAACATTGCATAAAATACAGAACTTCCAGTAGCTAAAATGTACTTATGTGACGGTATACGTTGGATGTGCCCTGTAAATAATAAAAATATATTTAAATATTATGGCAATAAATAATTGAAATCATAATAATTTTGATTAATTTTGTTACTTTCAATAAAAAAAAAAAAAAACCATAATATTTTCTTATCAGTAAATAAGTTGAATCAACAGTCAAATATCAACAACTTTATCTAAATACTACAAAATGAATAAGTATTACTATATACTTAAATATATAATTTTTAGATAAAATAATTTGTTATTAATGAATAAATTAAGTTATTGGCAGTTGAATTATACTTAATATGAATATTATGTTTTTAAAATAAAAGAAATTAATTATTATTAAAAAGAATTTGTTAAAATGTATATTTATTTATTTATTTGATATTAAACCAAAGGCTCAATTACAGATAAGATTAATACTACAATAATTTATGAGCACATGATATTATACAAATTAAAATATTAGTAAGAAACTCATTAAGTAATCTAAATTATGAACATAGAACTATACAATAGGGTTATAATAATCTTAATCCGTAGCAAACTCACCAGGACTGCCAACAATGAAGTAAATATCAGCCATAAGGTCGTTATTGAACATGGCAGCATTACGTTCACGCACCGAAGACTTAATCGCTTGCCAGTTGGGATCTAAAGTAATGTTCGAAGGAGTGTATAGAAGCTGTGCAACTGGAGAACCAACCGGCGATGCTGGTGCACTGGCTGGCTGGGTGACAGGTAAGAAACTGGAACTCTCTCTCTGGGACACGGTGGAACCAGACTGAGGCATTCCATACGAGTTGATGCTCAGCGTATCTGTAACACGGAACGTACAATGTAGCGCTTTCAACAACCTGGTCTTACTCAGACATTGTTATCAGGTCGGCTGACAAGACCCGAAACAACAGGGATATTGCAGTTTTACGTTGTGTGCAGTAACACTATAGTAATAATATTATATCAATTACGATCATTACCGTTCTCACCATTAATCCATTGATTGGCTTGAGAAAACTCTTGCAAAGTCATACGTTTGTTCATCGGTTTGGTATAGGCCGAACTCACTTTGTTGTAGAAATTCGACATGGTACTCAAAGGAGTAGGTACCTACTGTGTGTGTGCGCGTTGATCGTGTTCCGCAAGGGTTAAGTGGGAATGTTTCGGGGTCGGTAGCGAAAGGGCCGAGAGCACGAGCTCGAGTCCACGACGAAACGCGTTTGTCGCGTCGATTCACATTGTTATTAAAAAGTTAACTGCTTTGGGGAGCGGTTCTGCGAAACAGTAAAAAAAGGCGGATGTATCAAGAGGACGATACGGGTGGGCACACGGCGACGACGGCGTCATGTGCGTACGTATGACGGAGTTGCTGCAACACTAGTTAGACGACGAGCGCAGAAACAAAATAACAATAATAATAATAACAACAATAATAAAACTAAAACACACTGGACGAAGGCGGCCTCGGGCTACGGCGAGGAGTAGGAGCGGAGAGCCTCGAGCGCGGCGGTCAGTAGACCATAGGTAGCATGACGACGACAGCGACTGCGGTGCGATGACGTCACAGTGGTACGCCGCACAGCGCTGCCGCGCGGTCCATGTGCATTATTATCAGTCGCTAACATGGGCGCGGATAACGTGAGGCGCACACTATCAGCTCGAGCGCACCAACGACTCATTCCCCCCCCCCACGGGTTTCTCGTTATCCTCGTACCACAGTTTTTATGGTAATTTTTTCGCATCGCGTCGCCCTTCGCGTTTCACAATCCTCTAGTGAGTAATCGACACGAAATTGTCAAGTTTTGCCATCGTCTCATATTGCTAAATATTCCGATGTGTTCATCGCACACATTAGCTCTGTCGAAAAAATATTGTATAACTCCATCACGTTATGTAGGTGAATGAGTTAATAGTACGATTTTAATTACGATGTACGAACGCGTATGAACGATAGTCCGGTACAAGTGTTGTCCTTGGGCGGCATATGTGTATGGGTATTTGACGGAACAGACGTAATCGTAACTGTTCGTTGGATGCAATAGGTTATTATTGTCGTCGCTTATATTATGTACTCGAAATGCAATAAAGAACATTTCAAATCGTGTAAACATTTACCGAATCGCGTTGAACGCGATTGCACTTATCCTAACTCAATAATTTGATGGGAAATACTGTTGTACATAGCACCTAAGTCACTGACACATGCCGAAACCTATCGCGATTTTTAGTACGTATTTGTTTTTTCACGGTTATCCGGAAAATGTACGCGCTGGGTACAGCTTGAATTTCGGTTTAATTAAGAATCCAATAACGATTTCGATTGATTGAGCCGTCATCAGATTTCCAGAACAAACATTGATTTCTTAAAATGCGTTCGCAACTCGTAACAGTCGTACATAATTTATAATTTCGATTCTAACATAGGTTGAGAAATTTTATTCCGTTTAATTTTTTTCTAACGTTTTTTTCGCTTTGAACGGCGGCAAAGGCTTATCGGGAAGAGTTTCGAATTACATTATTGTTCAATTGTCCGAATTAAAAAAAATGTTCATTATTGTTTCTGGACTACGGGTTACTGGAACGGTACGGACTCGTGGAACACGCAGGTATATCTTTCAGCGTTCATAACGACGATGGTGAGGGGAAACACGCGACCATGCCTGTCTGTACCGACTAGCCGCGCGCGAATATATTACGATATTGCGTATGGGTACATTGTGCGTGTGGGTTTCGGAGGCTAACGTCAATTTACGAAAAATGTAATAATTATTATTATTGCGGCACACACACACACACACACATACACACACGCTCGCACACGTAGACCGGCTTTATTGTTATCAGTAGGCGTATGTCATTTTACGCGTTTCGTGAGCGAGTTCTACTTTCTAATTTGTATATTTTCACAATAACGATCGATAACTATTGTACTGTTAGGTATAACTCAAACCGAATAATACAATAACAAGACAATTATGCGACGTGTATATGATCGACACTATAGATCGTACGTATGAACAACTGTTGTCGCAAAAACGGTTCGTGAGCTGGCCGAGTGCATGTGCGCAGCGTCAGTGCACGACAATATGCTGTTGCTCTTCACCGATCGTTTTACAAACGCGTATAATTAGGTGTTATTTATTGTACACGGTGGACCGTCAGTCGTACGTCGTTACAAGTTATACATTGCACGCTCGGTACTACAATGAACATTTGCGCGATCGTTAAGTTTTCAGCAGACACGATGGTTTTAGACTCTTTGGTAACGAAAAAACGGTACTTTTCGGTTATCACGACTATCATAAAAATAATGAAAACTAGGAATAATTAATAATTATATAAATTGTATAAAATAACTATTATAAAATCTAGAAATAATTAATAATTCACTCTAGGAGGAAAATGCTCAGACATGCAATTTAAAATTCCTATAAATGGATTTTCAGGTTTTTGACGCCACATGAATACAACCAACTCTTAGGTAAAACACCATGATTCCAGATTTGCATGTAATAATATAACACAATAGTGCAACTCCGTTGGTAAATGGCAAGTAATCATGTTACTCATATTATTTAAAAAAAATCATCATACCAATGCTAATAATAACTACCATTCAATACGTCTCGCTAGGTAGTCACGATAACCGATAAGTACCGAAAAAACCAGACCAGCGTGGTATCGCGTTAACGAGTGATTACTGGTAAAATGTACGGACGGCGTACTCGTCGTAACGTTGCATTGAACGTATCAGGGCCGTCCCTACATGTTGTGGGGCCTAAGACAAATTATTATTTTTCAGTCTTTTAAAAAAAAAACATTTTCACTCATCCACTTGTAATAATATCCCCACAATGTTTCATCAAATTTTCTTTACTCGTTTCAGAAATACTTTCCGTATCAAATAAAAAACTAAAATAATCATCAAAGTGTTTTAATTATTTAAATCGTTTACTTAAGGAAGTTTGTTCTTTACTTGGTCAAAAATTGAAAAAAAAAACTAATTTTTTAAATTATCTTTTCTAGTAGAATTGAAATATGTTCTAGAACTTTGATAAACAAACGTTTTATTTCTTTTAACAGCTCTTTTGCTCATAAATGTTGTTGATTGGAAACAATTTATCATTTGAAAATTATTTATGAAACGGCCTGTAATAGGGCCTGTAAATTCAGAGCTAATCACATGGCTCGAAGTGAAGGCCTCGTTTACCATGCTCTAGGGACGGTCCTGCATATTACTCGATGTATATTATCGATATATGTGATGTTTAATATAACTGAATGAAATAGGGAATGGGATTGAACGAGACACGAAAATATGAATACATATACAAATAGAAATCAGTTACTGATATGGGTGAACTGTTTTTAAAAATTTGAAATCGTTGTTCTCGAAAAACGATTTTGACCGAAGGAGGGAGCGTAGTTGGGTAGTTGGATCTGCTTTTATGTTTACAGACATAACGGTTTAAATGCACGTATTTTGAAGTACTTAATCATTTCTTAATCAGATGTCAGTCAAACCAACTTTTATACGGAAAAAATCGCACCTAAGAATAACTTTTGAACTTTGATTTAATTAATTTTATAACAACGGTAGTAGAGCTATTTTGTGTGTTCCGAGTACATATTTTACAAGGAGATTTTAAATATTTATCCAGGCGACATTAGGTAAAATTATCAACGCTCACCGTACTCATATTTTCTCAAAATCCTATACGTATGTTCTTAGTCCATTTTTCTCCTTAAATATTTGCTTATAAAAATAGTACTTTTGATTTATTCATTTTTTAAATTTATTATTTTATCAAAAACATTTATAAGAAAATTAAAAGTATCCAGTTATTATAATTCAAGTCCCTCCAGTTAATATTTTTAAATTTCGTTGGACGTTGAAATATGTGATTTTGTCGAAATTAATATTCCAGTTGATGTTTATAAAATTTTTTTGCAACTTTCCGGTAAGTTTTTTTTTATTTATTAACTATAAAAAAAATCTTATGAACACCCTTCAATTGTCATACCATATGTATAAAAAATTTAAAATCAAATTAATTTTTAACTGCAAAAATGTTGCAAATGTTTGTGATATTGGTCGAGTATTGTCAACATTTAAACATTTGAAGACTAATTTATATCAATACGCAAGTATAAAGAATCAAAGTAATTAAAGAGTTATTATATTACTTATAACTTGAGATATTTTATAGACGTTTTATGAAAATCAAATCTAATATAACATGAACATTTTAAATATATTTAAATAGTATAAAAGCCAATATTTTTTGAAAATTATGCAATCTCATAAGAATTTTAATATCATTATCCAGTGACCATTTCATCTATCCTTGGAAGTTGTTTTTTGAGTTATGACTAAAAAATACGATTTTGTCAAAAATTGTTGTCCCATAAATGTTATACTATTTTTGTTGTTGTAAATTTTCATCAGTTTCTTCCAAATATATAGAAAAATTTTAAGAAATTTAAATATTATCTGAACGCAAAAACTAAAAATAAATACTGCTACTAAAAACCAACCCTCCGTCTGATAATTGGAGAAGTCCTTCTGGTCAGAATTCTGTAGACATCCAGAAAAAAATACTATAGTAAAACCATTATTCATTTCACTCGATAATCTAAAATTCAGAATACATATAGACGAGGGCATTTGACGTTCAACAAAATTCTGTTTATAAACACGAATACATATTGATTTAATATTTATATATTTATTTCATGTTTATAAAAGTTGTACAGAGCTATATTTGCTGTGCGTAAAAAAAATAAAAAAATGGCGTAACAAAAACCCATTTTATAAGATATCAATTTCAGATTTTTTACAAGTATGGTATACTACCTTTATCAATCACTATTGAGATAAATTTAAGAAATTGGTTAAATTTAATCTAAGGACATTAACTGACTTTTCAATTAATATACTTTCCTGCTTTCAATAAAATTAGTGAAATGTCTGGAGCTTGACATTTTTGTACACGAATTATTTTTATTTATTATTTTTTTTTGTATAAATATCTGAAAAACAATCACATTTCATTAAAGAACCAGTTGTGTCCCAAATATTTGACATATATGTATTGGAAATGCATTTAATAGTACCTAACTTTTTTTTTCGCTATTCGCATTACACGTTTTGTATTGGCGAATAAATGAATAATAAAAGTCTCTTCTGAAAATAAACCTTTTTGTTTCGATTTTATTGACTTCTACACTTTTGTAGGTAATAATCTACAAAAGTGGAGAAAAGAATTCATTCCATCATGTGATCCGTGCGAAATAGAATAAAACATATTATTTTTTTTACGTTTATTTATCGTTACCTTTTTAATAACAAAACATTTCATGTAGGTACACCGTGGTATATTATACTACACAGTAGACATGTTCCGGATACCCGGTAATTACTCGATGGCTAAGTACTGGATATCATATTTAAGACTCGGTCCATACCCGGTACTTGTCGTAATACCTACACTTTTATCCGAAGTTTATTCGGTACTTGGCATAATACCTACACTTATAAACGACCATACTACTACATTATTACTCAATTCCGGTAACTGGCAAACGTTGATAATTTGCGCATAAATATATGCATACCTGTAATTAATACAACGGGGCGAATCTAAAATTCTAAAGCAATAAAGTATAATTTATTTTGTTACACTTTGGAATAATTGAACCAATTCACAATAGCCGGTATATTGTAAACAAATCGTTTTTTTCTTTATGAATTACAAAAATAAATCTCGTGTAATATGAATTTGAGCATGAAACGTGTAAGTTCAAATAAGCCTAGGTTGAATTAGGATTTTTTTAGTGGCAATATTCAATATTATTGTTTTTTGAGTAAAATTTTACGTACCATAGTTATAACCCAATACCTAAACAAATGGTATTAATGTTATACTAATAGTATAATTAATTTGTAAGTTTGGCTAAATAGAAGGATATCTAAATAGCAAGTAGCTCAGACTAACTTTTTATTAGTTTTATTATTGTTATTAATTTATAATTATTGCATAATTACCCAGAACTGAGTGTTTAAAGACCTAATTTATATTATAATTAATAATTTCTCGATCAGTAATTGGTTAGGTTAGATAGTTAAGCTGACAGTTGTTAGTAGTGCCTTGATATCCATTTTGTATTTACATTTCTATCGGTCAATACTTGACACCCGGATTGTATTTGAATTTCTACTCGGCCGTTACTCCACACCCGGTTAGTATTAAACATTTAACTCGGTCAGAACTCGGTACCAGGTTTATAACAAATTATCTACTCAGAATATCTGTACTATATAGGTTCACTGCAGCTGTTGTCCGTGCATTTTACATCTGTTATTAAGTGCGTTTTATCGTAACCTCAGCAGCCCGGGGTAGTTTTAACGCATTACAAATAATATGTATAATATTATTTCAAACGTTTATATCGTAACTCTTTCCCAATCGTTCATTCGATGACAACGAGTAAGTTATAACCTTATTTCGTGTCCAAGCACGCCGTGCTGTACTCGTCAATCGGTGTGTTTGTGCACTAAGAATACATTTTTTGAAAATTGTGTTTCAAGATGAGGCTGCTTGAAATAAATAACTACTTTTCTGGAACACCTTGGATGTGTATGTGTTTGAGTACTATCATTCAAAGACAAAAGGCGGTAAGCGGTTATAAATAAGTGTGGAGAAAAATTATTAAATCATCTTGTTATTCTTAACGAATTATTAAAACGAATAAACAGATTTTTCTTAATAAACAACTTTTATCTAATAAGATTCATGAATAAACTTACGATACCATAAGACCCGTAAACATAATTACTTAGGAGTGCAGTTCACAACCATTGTCGTTGCTTACCAAGAAAAATCAATTATATATAACAGTAATAATATAAAAAAAATATCATTCAAGTAATTCTTATCGATATTATGCAAAAAGTAATTATACCGTATATGAAAATTGTGAACCGATGCTAAGCAAAATTACCATGTTATTTGGCCAGTTATACCGTATTTTTCTAAATATGTGGAGTAGCAGAGCTTGGGTTCTGAATTAGAGGAAACATTTAAAACAATTAAATTGAACGGTAATATTGCTAGGTGTAAATAAACACTAATTTTGCTAATAAGTTATAACAATTGGAGATGGAACTACATGTGATTGAAGGAGGAATTTTTCGAGGGTCCTCATTGTTAAATACTGCCTCTTAGTAAAATGCAGTGCCGTTTTTAAATTTCAATTCAAGTAAATAAAACTATAGAATATTACAACTAATGCAAAGTATACTGATTTATGATAATTGAAAGTGTACACGGATTATTCGATGTTAACACGACAATATCTAGACTACTATTAATAAATCTGAAAATTACATACAATGTTATGTACTTAATGTTATTTCCTTAACTAGTTAATAGCATTCTGAAAAATCCTTACATTACCAGTTACTGTAACATGTGCCAAAAGGACGTTCTTATATCTTAAATTAATTAAAAATTATCTAAGAAGCACCATGTCCTAAACGCGGTTTAGTAATCATGTGACAATATCGATGGAAATAGACATGCTAAATAATAGAATTTATCGTTGTTGGTAAAGATGTTTGCTCAGTTATAGTATAAAAAAATCATTTTTATTGTATTTTAATTTTAATCTGTCGTAAATACAATGTTATTATTATTGGTATTGTAATAATAATCTAATAAATTATTAATCGACAATGTATATATATAGATGTCTATATATTTCTATATTATTTTATTGTATACAAATCAATACCCCTATGTTTGAAAATTTGAACTACAGTTATAATAGGGCCTCCAAAAAAATTGTGTCCACTGTCATGATGATCGTAGTCCGCCACTGGCTAGTGAGTGGTAGTTATGATTTTCCATAAGACCTATGCACATATCTGTTCGATAATTTTTAAATCGTGTATACATAACCCTCAGCTGATTAATGATCGGTGATCAAACGCCGATTATTCATCCACAATGTGTATGTACCGACGATATCATGCTTCAAAATAGTACGAAAAAAATGAAAAGCGACTAACCTTTGACCGTTTGAAATCATCAGATGTATTAGTTTTTCATAGGATTATATGGAAATAAAACACCATTGCAGTTATTAATAAAAACTAAAAACTAAAAACCGACTACTTTGTGTACAAATGGTAAGTAAAGTAATTAACAGAAGTAAGAAAATATGCGTTACAGCGAACGAATACGCCTAAATCCGAGAGTTGTACAACAGAAATGTATTTACACAAAACATTATCCATTACACTTTTAGTCGCGAACTAATAATATATAATTATCAAATTTTAATAATGAACAATTAAATTTAACTTTATAATATAATATCCGATGACTAACCATCTTCGTGTAATGTGCACTATCTTTGTTGTATGAATAATATCATCCGTGACTATTGATTAAATAATTGGTTTAATCATTGTACATGCACACGCACGTATAAATATATATATATTTAATTTTATCTAATACACGTAGTGCCAATCCATTGATATTTTTTTTATCACTTTTTATTCAAATTATGATGTGGCAAATAGGCCGCAAAACATATGATTAAAATGGCGCTATTCTAAGAAACAGAAAACTTTTTGTGATAAAAAGTCGTTGTTCTGTAAATATTTTTTTTTTATCAACGTTAAATGTTTTCAGATACTTTGAAATGGTACAAATTAAAAAAAAGTCGAAGCACTGTAGCATTATTACCTGCAATACCTATTGTAATCAATTACAGATTTTTCAAAAAAAAGTTTTGAAAATTATTACGTTGTAGAAAATTATTGAAAATAAGTGTTAAACCAAAACAGCGTCTGTCCGTATAAAATTCAATTGTATTAAAATCATAATATTGCACTTTTTGTGCTGATGTTTTAGGAAACGAATAATAAACTTGAATAGTATTATGTTATTTTGTGTTTACCTTTAAAA
The DNA here is from genome assembly GCA_034509805.1 of Sipha maydis. Taxonomy (NCBI): domain Eukaryota; kingdom Metazoa; phylum Arthropoda; class Insecta; order Hemiptera; family Aphididae; genus Sipha; species Sipha maydis. The sequence goes on from JASXSY010002066.1 coordinate 58,247, forward strand.
AAAAGTAATCACTGATAAAGTTTTGAATTTTTAATGTTTTTTTCTTTTTTTCTTAGTATTTGATTTCGACATGACTTTTTATAAGGCTAAAGAGAGCGTTTTTAGGCCCCGAAGCTGATCAGTTCTGAGTCCCTTTTATTATTAATTATTTGCTTAAGATATACATACCATTTTAGTACAATACTAGCATTTTAATTTAAAAATAAACGAATAACAAATATATATTATTTGATTTGATTAAAATATTTTATTAAATGAAAAAAAATAAAAGAAATAGTAACTCATATGGCCACATCGCTTATTTACTATAATTATTAAGTAGCTTATTGCATGTACATTCAATCAATTAGTAATTATTGTTTCATTTTAGTGTAACTAATTTTTTTTTTTCAAATTTCTCATCGATACAACCGCCAAGGCTCTTGGTTGATATTTTTTTCAATTGAGAGAAAAAAGTGGAGTATTACTTGTATCGCCTTTTTTAAATGGAGAATTATCACGAATGTGGGCGACGAATCTGGTGGGGATTAGTATAGAGCAAGCAGATCGATGGCGGAGAGCAAAAACTAATTTTTTACACCGGATTAGAAACTGCGTGCATCATAGTCAACTGTGTGACCACTGCACTACACTACTCCTTAGTAAAACTAATGATTATACATATTTTCACTTGATAAGTCACAGTGACATATTTCGAAATACCTTACCTTACCTGCCCTACTAATTCGCTGGCCCCGACCATTTAAAAATAAACCTAAATATAAAATGTATTGGAACTATCGAAAACTGGAGATGCATAGATATTTTAAGGATAACTTTATACACATAGCTTAATTTTAGAGGCATTATTATTGGCCTACAAAATATAAGTGTTTAATTCATTTTTCTCTAGAAATCCAGACGTGATTTAAATGTTTTAAGATCTTCTCGTTATAATTGCGTTTTTTTTCGCATACTTAATTAGTAAATATGTTCCGGAAATGTATTTTATGACTCGTAAACATTGTTGTTACTAAAAAGTTTTAACGACACAAAAGGCCAAAAGGATTTAAAAGTTTGAGTCAAATTCAATTGAATTTTGATGTTACGTAAAATTATTTTTTTGAAACAATAAAATGGCTTTTATTATTTTTAAGATCGTAAATGCATTTTTTTTTTTTAACTTGGAAACAAATATTATGAACTATTATACTTGCAATGAAAAATATTTGCTCAACGAGGATAATAGACAAACATAGACGATCTAAAAACATTTATTGAAATTAATTCGATGTCTATTGAATGTATTTTAAATTATAAAACAGTCGCTATGGTAACTACTTGTATGACTGAGTCTATATTTATTATTTTATTTTTGGATATTTATTTTTATTACTTATGATTTAAATTTAAATTATCTATAAGCGTAATCAAATTAACTTTAAAAATAATGTTATACTGTTACTCGTTAACATTTTTCTGTAGAACCTTGACAACATCGTACATGTTATGATACTGTTATCAAATTATTTTGACTGAAGTTACCTGTTTTCTTTTTTGACTACAAAGTGTTTTTAAACAGCAATTATTGAATATTAATAAATAATTACTCGTAGCTCATAAAAAGGAATTCACAACTTATCGAGTATACTGAAATTCGTTTAAAACGTTATGGTTTCGTCTTAATCATGATTTTAATCATAATTTTAATCTTTAATTTATCAGTATGGAATTTAACAAGTGTCGAGCTTTTCAAATTTTTGTTATACGCAGTTACAAAATATATAATTTTATATTTATTCGTATACAGTAAATTTGTAATATAACTTTTATACTTTAACTTAATTAGTAGCTACACTCGAACGATTCGATATACGTATTTATTAGGTTTAAGTATTCAGTTCGCATAAAATTTAGATATTAATGACTTCATATGTTTATTATTTGTATGCCTACTAGATGCATTTAACAAACGTGCGTTTATAAGTAATAACTTATTGATTTAAAATTTAAATTCTTATATAGTATGGTTAATATCTGTTGATTATATTGGGTAACTTCAAATGTTATTTGTTCCTTTGTTGTACAGTGATGGCTTAAAAATTATAACAGTTGTTTAAAATTAAACGGCTATATAGTTATATACAATTTAAGAACAAATTATTCACAATAGTTATTCAAACGTTATTGAAAATTTCACACGAGTCAATTCAGATTATACATTATTTATTTATAATTTTATAAACATACATTAAATATTTTTAAATCATAGGGAATATGTTTCAAATTTTTTATACACTAAAACCATATTTTATCGTCACGTTTTAGTAAAAATATTTTAAAGTTGATTTTTGAGCTATAATTTCGTATGATGCAGTTGTATTGTACAAAAAATAATTTGTTTTTTGGGAGTTATTAATTTTATAAAATATCAACTTATATAAGTATAATATTTAAACGTCACTATACACACAATTTTTATTGGAAAATCCTTAAAAAACCTAGAAAAAACGTATACAATAATTATTATAATTGAACTTGAGATAACATAATGACATACTGTAATAACTTGGAAAAACATAATATTTATTATTTTTTATGCCATCAGTATAGATATAGTTATAATATTACAATAATAATCAAATATCAGTTATATTATAAAATTGGTAGCCCTGGTGATTGCTCTTAACAGTTTTACACTCGTCAATCTTCGACAATCAACTATAGTGCATTTGTTAGGAAAAATAAATAATTACGCAATTAAAGATTACACCAGTACATACCAGTGTTTCCTAACTTTTATGCTAAAGCAGCTCATAAATGTCCTTTATACTAAGTGAACTATCCTCAAAAAAAAAAAAAAAATCTAGAATGCTATAATTTAGTAACATTAATAATAATTTAATTACATGGAATTTAAACATATACATCAACGTTATACTACCAAACTTAATTCTGATAAATACAATTTAAGATATTTTTCTTGTCACTATATTAGGTTCATTCGTTTAGATTACTATACGAACATCGACCCATCAAAAGTATTTTGCAAACCAACTAAGGGTCGTGACCCATAGTTTAGGAAACGCTGAATTACACATTACCATTTCTTCACTGGAAATCGATGCCCAGCTCCACAAAGTTAGAAATGTATTAACTAAGCCAATTGACTATCATTTTAGCTCCTAAGTTGTTTGGCAAGGATGATTACTATTGAAACATGTAAAATAAAAGTAAATTAATGTGTTGACCACTCACCCTCACCCTCGTGCAGACGTCGGACAAATATTGACATTATACTGATGTGATTTTCCTAAAAATTGCAGGAATTTTTAAAAAACATTTATTATTGTTAATACTACACCAATAACCATTGTTACCGGTTGTACAATTTTTATAAGAAATAGAACGATTACGAGCAGTTTTACTGAAATTCATAAGAACAAGTAGGAAAAATGTATGGATTAATAATAACCATGGTCGGATTTATAGCAAGCAGATAGGCACTATGCATATTACATCAAAATATATTATAATGCCCCGTATTATTTGTAACCATTAGTTATCTGTTTAGCTCCCCGTCATAAATATTTAACCCATTCAGGACATCGAGTGTTTAAACGTATTTTATCGTAGTCGTATTGATATATTGCCTGTCAATTTTTCAGAATTCGTCATTGCAATTTTAACAACATATATTTTTACAATTCTACACCACGTATTTGTTCGTCTATAAATGTCAATTGCGTTTGGTGAATGATGGCCAAATAATATCTGTACGGTTTGATGATATTTTGCATTTAATAATGTAAGGAAATAATAATTTGATTTTAATTTCAATAGTGGAAAATGAACAGTTAAATCTTAAATTAAATTTTGCGAGTTGTACATAAAATACCTGTTTAAACATGTATCTTTTTAAGATTTATCGAACTAATCACCCGTTAAATTATCTAAACAATTATTATTTTATCTAATATTTTGTTGTGTGTCATGATAAATAGAAATATTCGCTGCAACCAAATGAAGATATTGGACGAAAAAAACAATGATAATAATTATTATTTTGTAAAATTGATTGAAAAAACAAGTTCTGTGTTAATTGATAGTGATTTCTTATTGATGCTTTCAAAAATCGATGTCTAAACTTAATTACAGAACATATTTTTAAATATTACATTCTTCTTCGATAATATTATAATCACTTTTCCGTTGCTAAAATGTAATTAGTATCAAATACATTTATTGGAAAAAGAGCAAGTACCTATCAAAAACAATATGATAAGATTCTTTTTGATAAAAAAAAAAAAAATTAAAATAATAATAATCATAATAAGTTGAATATTAAAAATGATATATAACTGAGGTATAATTTTTAAATAATATAATGGAACATTTTATATGTGTTGAGTTCATAAGGTTCGCATTAAAATAGGAACTTAACGAGAACTTCTTTACTGTGATATTACATTTTAAAAAGAATAATACTGATAATTTTAATGTATTGAAATTTGGGCACGATAAATTGATTTCATAGAAGAGTGAGTTAAATAAATATTATTTTTCAATATATTGTATACTTATAATATCATTACTTGTATTTTTACTATTTCTTGGATCAAGGATTTCGAAGTAGTTTTTAATAAGTTTTATGAAAAATATTAAAAAACTACTTCGAAATCCTTGATCCAAGAAATAGTAAAAATACAAGTAATGATATTATAAGTATACAATATATTGAAAAATAATATTTATTATTTTAAAGTATTTTAAAGTTTTATGAAAAATTAAAAATTTAATAGAAATAGTTCTCAGTTAGATGATGTAGACCCAAACCTGCTACGATATAATATGGTAGGTATAGCGGAATAATTTCATTAGGAAACATGAGTATAATAAGACTTTGAATATGAAATCAGGCAAAATGTTCTTTGAAAATTAAAAAAAAATATGTTTCAAAATGTCGATATAAACATGAGTCATTACAAGCAAAGTACTATCACTGTAAAAGCATTCCGAAGTCAATGCAATTTGATCAATCGTCTTTACGATAGTCCGTATTGTAAATCCTTAATTATAAAAATAAAACTAAAATGTGTTAGAATAAACAACAAATTTTCGACCAAATCAGTATCAACGAAGATGATAGTAACAAGTTATTATACACCTGTACAGCACAAATAATCGAGTTTACATGATTCGCTACCACAAATCAGTCGATTAAATCGTTTCAATTTTAGAAAAAGAATTTTGTGTTTATTTCATTAATATTCTTTATCTCGTGTTTCATCCGTAATTATTCTTAATGTCACACGATTCGAATAATTGTATTGGCTATATGTCCTATACTTTGTTGAGCTCTACATCGTGGTTATCCGTTTTTTAAAATATTTTATTATTTCTTTTATATTAGGCCCTGATGATAGCATATTAATTTGATTACTTACAAATATTTGATACTGAAAAATAATATCCTAAACTTTTGTTATATTAAATTAATACAAAAATTGTTGTATCGTTAAGAATGAACGAGTTTGGTGTAACAACATTTGGGTGTTGGACGAGAGCTCTGAAATGTCATTAAGGGGTCCTCGATTTGAAAGTACATTATTACATCTCGAATTTGACGCTGCAATTCCAGAAAAGTGGGCGGTTTAATAATAACACTCGGCGGCTGTTAATGAGTTAACAAGTAGTATTCAGTTATAATTCATCGAACTCATAATGATAGTTGAAATAGTTATATTGATTAATATATTCCACGTACATATTATAATAGTTATGCATTTAGCACATACATTTCATATCTTACTCGCAATGCATGGGGGGTTATATTACGTGTTATATTACGGGAAGGTATCTTTTTGGTCGTAATTTTTTACCATTTTTCATGAGAATTGAGTATATTCCTTTCCACACAATTACGTATTTTGTGACATCTTAAGAATATCTTTCAAATTAATACGGATTTTTTTCAAAAACGGTAACATTAATTAATTTTAGATTCCACTTGTTTGTTTTATTTTACAATTCTAGTATACATTGATATATAGTATATTGAATGCATGCATCGTTATGGATGTTATACCAAGTTAATAGAACATATATGCGAGTGTTTTTTTGTATTACAGTCGATTTTTTGTTTTACTATAATATTTATCTTACTTCGTTTTTTGGAAGATTAACTCCAAGCATTTTTTAATAGTCTGTTATATAGATTTTTGAAAATATTAATAATGATTTTAGTTACAATTCATAAGTACAGCATGTAATTTAACGTATTATATTTTCTCTCCGCTAAATTAAATGCTCTATTTTCTGTACTTCTAATATCTATATCTTTGGATAGCTACAATATTGTATTTATTGTCACTTCGAGTATTTAAGATGTGACTGTCATTTGACTAATTTTAATTTGTCGACACAAAATTATTTATTGGTTGTATTTTTTTTTTTTTCATATTTTATGTTTTATGAGCCTCATCAATTGTATATATATATATATATATAAAATATATAAAAACCAGAAAATCAACATGTTCATTGTTTATTTTATTTATATTTTAATAGGTTTTGTAATTTTAGTTTCAAAGACATTCAATTTTGCCAAATTAATAAAATTGATTTTTAAATCTTAAAACTCTGAATTAAAACTGTTTAATATCTCATTATATGTCCTAAATAGGTACATATTTTAACGTATTTTATTTAATTTATTTAAATTTAAATTTAAACTTCAATCGATTAATCCATTATTTTAAAAAAACTAATACTTAAGTACTAATAAGTACTAGAAATATCTAAATAATATATTATATATTATAATTGTATCTGTAGATATCTAGTGTAAAATGCAATACAAAAAACTTCCATTTGTATTGGCTATTTCAATAAATTTTTTTTCAATTGAACTGGTAGCGTAGAATTATAATAATGGTATTTTAATTAAGTAATCTTGATAAACCTTATGTACTTGCTTCGGCAGAATAAACCAATATAGACTTATAAGTATGGTGACCAGACGTACTCTTTTTCGTAGGATAGTACTATTTTTTGATGCGTGTCCTAGTGTCCTTAACAATAGTATTAAGTACATGAAATTGTACTCTTTTTTTTTTTTTTTTTTTTTTTAAAAAATATTATAGGCTAAATATATGTTTATGCTTTTTTGTAATTTGAATTATATAAAATGTATTAAGTTTGTATATTTTATAAATATATAAGTAAAGTTTTGTATTTATTGGTTTAAATTTTACAATTGGTATTTTTACCTTTAAAAAAAATTCATCCTTTAGCTTGTTTACTTTAAATTAGTTAAATTTCAAATATTTTCATCATAAAGACACACAATAAATGAGTTGACATTATAATTTCAAATAATTAGTTTTCGTGGTTGATATTAATAATAAAAAAAATGAAGTAATCAGATAAAAAAAAAAAACCCAATTTTTATAGAAGAAGATTACCTATGGACTACACCTATGACTTAGGTAAAATGGGTAGAATAGTATACGCGTTGGGCATTATGACAGAGGAGGAGCTATGTTTTAAAATGTACTTTTTTTTAATTTTTATACCGGGTCACCATACTTATAAGACACTTTTTAAGTAAATATTTTAATCGACTTAGTTTGATTAAAATTGTAATTATTATCTATGCGCGGTATGCCAAATGTTGATGAACATTGTATAAATATTGATATTATAAGATATTAATGTTTTTTTAAGATGAAATAATTAACTCAGCAAAAATGTATTTTATTATTTTTTGGTGTATTAATTTAATGAATAATTGCTTAAAGAGTAAAAGTTTTGCTAAATAAAAATAACATTAGTATTTAACACATAAATTATAATAATATCTTTAAATTCATTGAAGATAATCTTAAGTAAAGTGAAAAATATATATTGGTATTAAAGAAAAACTGTTAGAAGAATTAAAAATACATACATAATGAAGTGTAGACATACACAATTAACATAATGATAGGCACAAATTATTTTTTAGAAACATTAGTTGTGCGATTCTTAATATTATTATTATAAAATGTAAATACGACCCACATCTGCAGTGGTTCATCATTATCGAAATGGATAATATAATTTACGTCTAATCCCCAACGTTAATAATATACAAATATTATAATTATTATTTATTAATAAATTCGAGTGTTACAAGTAGCAGAACGTTATTTATTAATCTGTTTTTTCCATTATTTTTTAATACTTTTCTCAGTAATTAAATAATTATTAATTATTATGCTTAAACGATTATTTCTCATATTAGAGAACGGAGATTAAAAGAAATAAAGAAATAAGAAGACAATACTACTTTCAGATTTATGAACACTTATCCTAGAGGATCAATTAAGAAAACCATTTTTGTGTTTCGATTTTTATGTCAAATAAGTACCTACATAATTAATGTATATTAAAAAATATTATTTTCATAATCATTGTACTTAATTTGTAGTAAATAGGATTTTTTAATCATAAATTATGCTTATTCAAAAATTTGATTTTTTTTTTTTTTATAATTATGATTGAAATATACTAGATTGACTACTTTATTTTTAAACTACATGTATAGCACATACTATTTATATGCTTGTGAATCATAAATTTCGAATAAAATAATGACTATATTTTATGCTAATTAAGATTTGTTATTTTATCAATACATCCAAAAGGCTTTGTTTTTAAGTGTAAGTACTTAACAATTTAGAGAAGTTCATTTTTTAGGATTTTATAACCTACTAGCTGTCCTACCCGGCGTTGCCCAAGCAAAAGTCACCTTAGATGAAAACCGGGATTTTTTCGACTTCGTATTGCCTCATTCGATAAATAAAAAAGATAAACTTTTATATAGAAAACTTAAAACAAACAAAAGGAATCCGTAATTTAAAAAAAAATGCTCGGTATGAATGAGGTTTTATTTATTACACATGATTTTGCTTAAAAATAGTCACGTCACAACAATAAGGTTTCAATTGATATTAATAGGCACACAAAGTTATGATACAGTCTGTTAATCAATTTAAAGTATTCTGATAAACTATATTTTTTGTTTTGTTTTGTGGTGCGTATATAAACAAAGATGACGGTTTTCCGACGCTGGAACACACGACGTATAATTGTCCATGCGAGAAACAGGGAAACTCTAAGTTGATTCCGCAAACTTCCAACGACTGGTCTTGCGATCGTGGTTTAATGCATCGTACATATGACGATTGGGTGCCGTCATTCCCAAAAATGACAATACTTTATTTGCCATCAATAAACACATATCTTCTATTATGATATCGCATATTTGATTGACTGCGACGACCTAAGTCTAGGTCGTCTTCTTCTCGGCATCGTAAATTGTAATTAATGAAAGTATGAAAAGTTCATGCGCACGTACACGGAAAGAACAAAACACGACCGCGAAGAATATATAGGACAATATATAGGTATATATATAGATAATATTCATAACAGATAAACATCTTTTGTTTTTTTTAGTTGGCATGGGAACGTCACGGGGATATCCAAAATACACCAAGCAAATAAGCATGTAAATTTAAATTTAAATTAATTCCGAACATTTTCATACTCACTCACCTTTTAAACCTTCTCTGGACTTCCACAAATAATTTAAGACCAAAATGAGCTAAATCGGTCCAGCCGTTCTCGAGTTTTAGCGAGACATACAAACAGCATTACATTTTTATTTATATAAGATAATATAAAACAGATATTTAATAAACTCTAGGATCCTTGTTCCTTTTTAATTTCGTGGGAAAAATATAAGTTAATTTTAAAATATGATCGCATTTAAACTGTAAAAATTATAATTTTCAAACAAATTGAATTAACATTATTAATACTTGCTTAGTATGCCTCATGTATAAGTTTACAGGTTGCTATAATGTTTGTAAGTAAATTGTACTGTTCATATGATTATTGAGAATGTTTTATTTAAGACACAAAATCACAACTTTACACATTTTGATGGGTATTAAAAGATCACAGTGTAATAAATCATATATACTGTCTTACGACCAGTCTATACCTATATTTAAGTAGATTTTATTCTTAAATTTGTAGGTCTATTTCGACATGATTAAAATTTTTAATCGAAGTTAACCTGTTTATTCATTCAATGTATTGCTTTATATCCCTACAAATGTTACCAATGATAATTCTTGATTTCAACTACGTGTAAAATAAATTACTTTCAATTAAATTAAAATAATTTCTTTAGTATATATATATTTATGTTGGATTGACGTAGTCAAGGAAGATTTAAAAAGAATAGGATTGAATGATTAGAGAAATATAATTTTTAATCGGAAGAAGCGACGTAAAGTTGTGATGACGATAAAAACTCTAGTATTGTAGATTAAGGCAGAAAAATAAGTATAATTATAATCTACCTAATATCAATTGATACATTTTTTTTAGAACCAAGATTACTACCATATTATTAAAAATTATTATAATTTTTGGCTATGAGAAAAAACCAACACATATAATGAGTATACTAAGTACATACTCTGTACTTTGTTGTAATTTATCATAATCATTTATTGTACATAATATCAAACATCGTGATAACATATTTATCATAATAATATACATTTTATATGTAGTAGAGTATATAAGTTTAATGATTTTATTTTTACGAGCGTTCGCTTTCTAATTGACGACATGGACAATTCTGCGGTGTTCTTGCCGTTTGACACTACAAAATACCAATTCAATTATGTAAAGACGGTGACATTTCAGTGTCCTTTATAGACGATTGAAATTAAATAAACAACATTCGTTGATGAGTTAAATGGTTTATTTTACTGGTTAAAGTTTTATTGCGGAAAAACGAACGATGCGGCCAAAGTCATGCAGAAAGTCGTAAGAATTCGTAGTCTACCACTGGATCGTGTTAGTTCTCACTTTCATCAAATGAAATAATTATGCAAACTCGCTGTGTAACGTACTAAACCCCTGTAAGTTAGTTCACCAGCGTGATTGCGGCAAAACTTTTGAAAAGCGATGAGAAATGGAAGTGATTTGGTTGAGTCTTGTAAAAATTGACGAGTCGATGGTTGTGTATTACATATATTCTTAAACCGTTTTCGCGGTAGAAACAAAACGTCACAAGTAAAGATTAGAGTAAAAACAATCAAACAAAGAATTATGAGCTTATAATGGATTTTGAGTTTATGCTTATTTTTCTCCGATAGAGTCTTAGAAAGACGTTTTTAAATATATATATATAAATATTTTTCTTTTATCGTGTGAAAAAATGTGAAAATACACGTTTGTTTATCATTTGACGAGAAGTTGTAATAAATGGACATTTTTTATGTGTTTACGAAACAATGATATATAAACATATACTTATTAGTAATCAAGATTTTTTTGTTGATATTATAGCAAATGCATGCGCTCAAACAATCATTGGTTCGGTTGTTAAAATTCAGAGAATATGAAAGGCTTCTAATTTACTGGAAAGACAATTAGAGTTGATTGAAAATAGTGGAGGCGGTTAATCAATTCTAAATTTGTAAAATAATCTAGAAGATGATATATTTGTTTATAGTTAATTGTAAACATTTAAAATTAAAAAAATAAAAAATATAAACGCCTCGTTAATAAATAAATTAAGTAATAAAAGACCGAAAAAATGTAAACTAAAAAATAATTAAAAACTGAAAACATACATAGGAAGGACATAGAGAAGTTGCAAAAATGTTATTTTGATGGACAATATGATAATCGAAAGTATCAAACTAATTTTAATTTGACACTTACTGTTTGCGTCTGTATTTATATACAAATATTTTAATAATAAAGTTATATAACTTTATGTAATCGAGAATGATAGTCGAACAAAGAGTAGAAAATATGGGAATATATACCTATTATGTACTCGTATATATAGTTGATGTAAGAAGTATGATAGACAACGGCTAAAATAAATAATAATTCCAGCAGTAATTATATGTATCTATAAGTTGATTATTTTAGTTAAGTATAAAATATTTTAACAGCTGACCATATTATACATGTAATAATGTATGTACTTATACGGATCATTCCAATATTACAAATAATCAATTTTTCAATTTATATGACGATGGATTAAGTATATTTATTTTCAAATATAATATTAAATATTATGACATTATTATAAATTATGAATACGGTAATTCTTTTTTTATAAAATGCCAATGTTTTGATAAATTTTATACTATTCGTTACTGACATTAATTATATACCTCAAGTGAATTAAAATATTAAAACTTTTATTTTGTTTTGGGATTCTCATCAAAACATTGGCATTTTATAAAAAAAGAATGACCGTATTCATAATTTATAATAATGTCACACACAAACGACTCTGATCTTCGACACATATTATAAATACATTTATACATTACATCACGTATAAACAGATAGACATTGAAGATAAACAAACAACCGCCTAGACTTGTAATAAATTATGCGTCATAAAGTATCTCATTTTTTCAGCTCCTCTATTTTTCCGGATTTTGAAAAACGATTTTACGTGAAAATATTATTAAAGCTTTTTCTCAACGTATCACGCCCCCTATAAAATATACTGTTAGATGTTGGCGTCTAAGTATTATTCACATTTTTATTTATTTTTATTTTTATGTAACAGATTATCTTATTTCTATAATTTATCGTGTTAGTCAGTTTTTTATATTAAGTCTATTACTTTTTTTTTTTACTTTTTCGATCTGTTCTCTCGTTGTTCTTTAGTACGTATAGCTATAGTGCATGATATTTAAAGTTGTTTGTCACTTAAAATTGTTATATTTTGAATGCTATTTTGTGTATTTGGCATCCAAATAAATCGCAACAGTTGAGTATAAACGAAAACACAGCACGAACTACTAACCGATCGAATGCTGACTTATGAGTCGATGTATATCCAATATGCAAGCTTTAATCTCGCACTACAGAAAACAGAGATTTACCGACCAAATACAATAATGCAAGCATTTGAAAACATTGCTAACATTTTAGCTGACCTCGTAGTGATGCAATGAAACGATACATTTTATACAGCGAATACAGTAAACGATTTACAATATTCATGATATGTTTTCGTCGAAATAACACATTATGTGTGTGACCTGATTAATTCGGTTTTGCGATTTCACGTGATCCTTATTATTTACAATACGGCAAGATATTTAACTGTTATCCTGGCTTGATATGTTATAAGTTTTATTTACACATTAATTAATGCTTGAACTGAAAAAATAAAAGAAAGGGAACTCCCATTAAAATATGAGCGTTCCTTACAATGATTAATCTCAACTAAACTAGTGAGGGCTACGCTACTACACACTCACCAATATCGTTCAACACGAATAGATTAAATATAACACATTCATACTCATAACATTTACCAACATTCATTAAATATTATTTTACTTTTCATATATTTAGATAATGTATAACATTTATAACAGATAAATAATAAGCATTAATATACAAGTATGATATTGATGATATTATGTTAGAGTTGAAATCATAATTTAGATTTTACATATAATATTATTACTATATATAATAGTATTTTTTTTTTTATATTAATATTAGTATTAAAAAAAAAAACTTGCTCATTTAAGTAGATAGTAAATTTAAGTATAAATTGAATGCATTTTTAATTTAAATCAATTTTTACTCAATCCTTTTCAGATATTAAAATTAATTGTAATTACCTAACATGTTAACTGTGGATTGGTTCCTCAAATTCTGTTAGTTATCCCTAATAATTAACAATTAACTATTAAAAGTTACAAGAAATATTAATTTAGACATTTACAATATTTAATAATACTTACAAGTGTAAGTTTTTCAATGAAAAAAAAATTCAAATTACTCTGTTTACTATTGTTTTCATTCATTGTCAAATAAATACATATACGATAAGTAGACAATGCAATTTAAAATAAAAGTTATTTAGACACTAAATACACACGTTCATAACTCATAACTCACGAAATGATAAATTATGAATACATAAAAAATAAACAATATTACAAAATATTATTCATTGCGATATTATGATGTGATATGATTATCTATGATAATATTAAGTGGTTATTTTGAGTTAAGCGATTAGCAATGTTCATTATTATTTATAAATTGTAATAATGATAAATAAATGAGAAGTTTAATGGGTATATTTGACCGCTTAATTAAATATCATAAAGAAAAAACATTGAATTAAATTTTAATATCCTATTGAAAAGGAAACTTCACGAAAAAAATAATTATAAAATTACAATATTTCAACAAAATAAAACGTTCCGTTCTAATAAAAATAATTAAAAGAGTTGCTCTCAAAAAATAAAAATATTTAAGGGAAGTTCCGTCCCCTCACGTCTTCCCCTCAACTCAAGCACTATATCTAATTATGAAATAAACGTATTACGCTACGCACGTTATATACAAGGGCGCGGTAATATCTTATATTTAATTAAATATTATGATTAAACCATGTGTACAGGTGTTTAGGTGCGGTGGTAGTGAGATAGACTTGTTAATCGATTGTTAATGTTTGGAACTAAAACGGTGATTTTAATCGTTGTTGTGATTTTTAAAAATATTTACTTATTATTATGTTTGAAAATCAACGTTCCAAAATTCAGAATTGCGCGACTAAAAAAAATGTCTATTCCGAATGCCACAACGATAACATTAGACATTTTTGTATGAAAGTATATTGAATTCAACTATAGGACAATCTTTACTAAGATGACGGGTGGTGATAAAGAATAATAACTAATAATAGCAAATTAAATAATCACATATTTTTTTGACACTTGAAAAAAAAAAATTTAAAAATGAAAACAAACGATAAAATATGATTATTTTATTATCTCAGTACGAAAAAATAATATATTTTATTATATGGGTAATGGGATATTTAAGTGTCCCGAAAAATGCTGTCGGGATAAAGGGACACTTAGTTTAAAAAAAAGGACATTCACCTATTATACGGGACGTTTAGTAACCCTAGTAATATTTGATATTTCAGGATTAATTATTATAATTTATAATACACACAGATTTAACAATTGTCATCCCGGGACTTGATCTGCAAATTATTTCGTTTATTGAACGGGTCACGTGGTTGCGAAATACCGTGTCGATTGCAGGAGTTATTTTTTTATTACGATGTTATAGTTATATGAATAATATTTCGTTGGTCGCGTCATCGAACGTTTCTAAAGGAAGTGTATCGAATCGGATCCGTGTAATGCGCACAATAAGCGGAAGAAAACAGGTATGGGATATTGCTATTATTATTATTATTATTATTTTTATTGTTACGACGCGTGTCGAATACTGTTACCTAGTTTCGGCATATTTATCGAAATCGAAACAACGCGCTCACCGGAATACCGTAAATAATATAATTTGCCAATGAAATTATATCATTTTTCAGGCTCTTTTGAGATAATATAACGTGGTGTACGCGGAGCAGAAACACGTAATCACCAATAAGATAGTATTGTATTATTATCATTGATCTCATAAGCCATAGTTTATTATTACTATTGTTTTTTCGGGGAGGGTTGGGTCACAAATTTAACCTATTATTATAGCTAGGTACTGTACTTTTTGTCACTGTGCTGTAAAATGTAGTTTAAAAATTATTAAATACAGTGTTCAGGGAAATATAATTAATTAAAATATTGTTCGCGAGTTCGAAGAACCGTCATAATAACAATGATCGTGACCGTCGGCAACGAGAGACTAGCATATTAATGTTATTTAATATTATACCTGTGTATTATTTTTTTATTCACATAATGATAATGGGTAAAAAATTGAAGTAGGGAGAGTAATTTATGTATATTGATAATTGCAATATTTGTTAACGTGCTCAATAAATAGATAAAATGACAACATTTAGTTTTTTCTCACATATTGGATGGAAATGAATAAAGTATTTCATAATATACGTTATTTTATATTAATAATTTTAATAGACGTTTAGAAAATCTAAATGCATGGTGTTACAACTAGTTAATATTTAAAGTTTTTGATCGAAATGTTGGTTTTTAATATTATATTGCCTTTGACCCTACCTCCTTTTTGCAACGATATTTGCGGATGCTCAAGGTTATATTTTACCATCTTATATTTTCACGGACGTTTTACCAATAATACATCTAATTACAACCATTGTTGAAATTAATTTTTTTTTCAATATTCCCATCGACTTAAATTGTTTTTACGTTCACGTTGTAGTAGGAAAAAATAATTAATTGAAAAAAAAATAATATTATGAATTATGCTATCGGGTGCGTATATATTTACTTGATGGAAACGATAATAATACTATTTACAAATATAATATATTATTATATACATATACTATTGACCACTAATATTTGTTTTATTTATCATATAGTACGTAGTTTTTTAAGCCGTTTATTAAATTTACTCGAATGCTGTAGCAGCACAAGGGACTAATTGTTCCCAAAGGATCAAACTGAAATGGTTCTACAAATGAAAAGTATTTAAGCTTTCGAAATTTTCTAGTCAAATTTCTAGTCAGTTCAAAAACGAAAAAATGTATACAATAATTTATTTATTTTTGCATTATTTCATAAGACAAAAAACAGGTGTAAACGAGGTAATCGCTTTATTTAAACAGTTCATTGATTTAATGCATGTATTCTTCGTATATTAATTGTAGTTCGTATTATTTTATATTTATAAATTGTAATATTTAGTATATAACTGTTATTGTACTGCCTTATACCACAGTCAATATTTTCAATTGAATTAACAATTATGAATAATAATTTAACATAATTTAATCATGGTAAATTAGTATAAATATAATAATATAAAATAATAAAATTAACATTGTAAGTATTTCCTTTCTAAATTTAATATTAGACAATACAATTTTTCTTATTTATAAATCTTATAGTGTATTATGTAAATAACATGTACTTGTTTGCCATAAGTATTGACTAATAGCAATCGAGAATAATATTATTTTCAGATTGAAGTTATTCAGTATTATGAAATATCTTAAAATTTCACTTCAAAGTGCGTTTATTTTTGTCAAAATATTAATTTTATAAAACAATATTTTTTATCTACTTATCTTATCGAATAGTATATTTAGAGACTGATGAAACGGAAGAGTCCGAGAGCTGACGTTCATTATGGCGATTGTAAACTCTTCCGATCGTATACTCTACTCCAGTACTACCAGACGGAAACGTTTAAAATTTCCCGGGCTCACTTCAGTACTATCTGACGGGAACATGTTAACTCTCCCGGGCTACTCCAATACTGTCTGACGGAAACATGTGAACTTTTCAGGATCTACTTCACTACCCAAAGGGAGCATGTAAACTCTCATGGCTATAATCGGATAGTTTTTAAGGGAAAAGGCTTAAGTCAATTTTTACAGCCGCGTTGAATGGTAACACTATATATGTCATGTGAAATTAATTTATTAGTTTATAAAAAATGCTTAAACTATTTTTAACTAATAATTTAATATTAAAAATATTTATATGTTTACATAGTATTATATTTATATTTTACTTACTTTTACTATTTTGATTAAATGTACTATACTATCTAGGTATATAAATTCTTAGTCATATATTAACTTTGAATATTTTATCAATTATATTGTATAAATTGGTATTATATAAAAGTGTGTATTTCGAAAAAATTGGTTTTTATTTAAAAATTAATCTCAATGAACAATAATAATAGAATAGCAATCTTTATACTATTGAATTTAATTTAAAAAAAGTCGTTGTGGACAGGCCCGTATTTGTGGAGAGGGAGGCAAGTGTTCCTAGTTGCAAATGTTGGCAAATTATAATCATTCGGGGGGGGGGGGAGCAAATGTGTACCGACACTATGGCGCATTATGTATTAGATCACACATATATGTATTTAAATTTTTTTTATAATTTTATATAAAACAGGTGGGTACATCCTTTTTCAACATAAGTAGTATAATATATATTTGGGGGGGGGGGGTGTTATGACTTTTGAAAGGGTGGCTCAAATGTGTTGTTCCGGGGCGTAAAATGTCTTAATAGAGCACTGGTTGTGGGCTAATAATAAAAAATAATAAAATAAATAAAATACCTATACATTTAAATTTCTGCAGTATAGCAATAACATTTAAAACATCTCAGAAGAGTATACACATTCCTTTCAGGTAAAAATAATATTGATCCAGGAATTTTCTATCGGAATAGGTTACTAGTTTTAAAAATTAGGAGAGTTTACCGACCGTTCATAACCCATCCCCGTAGGTACTATTTTAAAGATTATCTTAATTCTTAGTTTATTAATTAAAATAAAGAATAATATTATTATACTTAAACATTATAATATTTTATATTATATTGTATATTATTTAGTTATGATTGGTAATCGGGATTATTTAAATACCTCTTTCATTTATAAAAAATATGTATCCGATGTATAAAATATATAACCCTGGACTTGAAAAAAAAGGGATGACTTCATAAACTAATAAATATATTTCCAAGATCATGTAAAATAATAAATAGGTTGGTTGAATTAATATGTTATTGTGTTATTAAGCAAACATTAATGTACTTGAAGTACAATTTTTCGTTTAGTTCACCTCTTTTTTCATTCCTAGATCTTAACCCGAGTATAATGTATTTTACGAAATTGTAAAGTTTGTTGGCTAATATGGTTTATACTTTTTACTAAATTTTGAAGGTTCTATAATATATATTATTGCATTATTAATTATTGTTCTATTTAAGGGAAAAAAATAATTTTCTCAAATAACTAATCAATAAATCTATATATGTATTATGATTATTGCATTCCAGAACAATCGCTTATCAAAATATTTTATCCAACTCAGATCGTATCTGCCCAATTATTTTATGTGCATTTTATAGGGTTTCTGTGCTGATATCTTATAAATGATCCCTTTCAGACTTGGCCTTAATACGGCTCTTTTTCAATTCTTCATTTAATGGAATTAATTCTTCCAATAATTTTATACTTTAGTACAGTTATTTTTAGGAGATTTAAGAAAATTAATAAGTCATCAAATCTTGTTTTTGATAAGTTAAAAATTTTTATATACTTTTGGTTGTAAATATTTTTTTTTGATTATAATATAATTATAATTTATTATACATATAAATTATAAATAATAATAATACGTTTTTAACTTTGACCTTCGATACTATAACACTAGCATATAATAAACTTTAAAGTATCATGCAATATGCATCACGTTAACATTTTAAAATGATGAACTGTATTATTGTAAAATAACTTTAATTATCTACTTTATTAAAATTTTCAATTTAAGTAATTTGATAAAAAAATAACACGGAAAACAAATAAATTGTTTTATTTAGAATATTTAGTCCGAGACAATTTAAATGTTTAGTAACTATTAAAATAAGTTAATTAATCGATAAAATGAACAAAGTATAATATTTAAAATTATGATATCATTGTTGGGATGAATATTAAATATTTGAAATACATACATAAAATTAATAAATAAATCATAGATTAATTAATAAACGGAACGATCATGGAGTTTAGTACTAATTAATTCGAACGGTTTACCGTTTACAACCAAAATAATTGAAATTATTTCCGCGGATAATCTAAAAAATAATTAATTTAAAGTCTAGAAAATTAAAAGTATTAATTACAATACTAATTATTTACATCACACTAAATCGTATTGAACAATCGAAATACGTGCAGTCTTCGTGAATTTTTTTTCGACAATCATTTGGAAATATAATACAAATTACTGTTGAATTATTATAGCATTGGTGTATAATTGTTTTCAGTGAGTTTTATTAAAACAAATTGTCTTATCTTTGAATATCAGACTGGGAAGACTTTTTGACATTATTTTCAATGTGTAGGTATCGAAGTCGTTTTAACATTTGTAATCACTACGTCGCCTAAGCTGCGCTCGAAATAATTTTCCGACCGCCTCGTTTAATCAAATGTTTGGGAATCATCTAAAGACACCGGTGTTGGTTTGCTCGACTGTCGTTTTTTTTTTCATTGCAGAATCATTGCAGCAATTGCACACAGTTAATACGGTGCACCGTATACCTCGTCCATATACTCAAATGTAAACGTAATTAATTTCTCAGTAACCGCATCTGTTCGCGTATGCACCATTTACGTTTACGGTACCATCAGTTTTCAATGTTGTATTATAATATTGTGTACAATCATATCTATTATTTCCAATCGCGTTTTACAACCTTCAAAAAGTAATACAAAGGTTATGGGGGATCACCGAGAGAACACACGAATGTATAGGACGCGGTCGAGTTGCATCGTACCGACGACTTCGAATTACATAATTTAATATATTAGTGCGTTTGCATTACAATAATAGATACGTTACACATATACAGCATGTACAGATATATTATCGTTACGTACAACACGTCGACAGAAACGTAATACACTCCGGTTGACGTTGTTTGACATTGATTAAGTACCTGTGGTGTACAATATTATTGTAATATATATTATCTTTTATGGTTATTGGGCACTTTTTTTCTTTTTTTTTTCCAAACATTATTATAATGTAGGAAAATGTGTGTGTGTGTGTTCGTGAACGTATCACTGAAGTTGTCCAGGTGATCTAAAAGCACGTGTTGAATTGCATAATTTTGTTTCAAATTTCAAACGCGTTTTGGATATATGGACGACTGCTGGGCAGTATTGTTTTTTTAAATTTTTTTTTTAATTCTTGCTGACATTTATTCCGAAAGAAAGGAGTTATCCTCTGCATAACGGCATACGTTACCGTTCGTCATGCGTTCACTGTGTACAAAAATCAGGCAACAGGTTTACTGAGGGCATAAAGTATATATATATATATGTAAGTATATGGATAAACGACATAACCTAATTACGACATCGATTAGTCCACGGCGAGCGGTTACCGTCAACCAGCCAATGTTTTTATGCGAGAACCGTGTACACGTGGTCAGCAACCTACAACGCCGCCGTCTGCATTTTGTCGTCCGCGGGTTGTATGTGTTTTATAACCGTCGTATAACGTTTGAGCGTGCATATTCGAATGCTCAATGGTACCCACCCTTAGATGCTTACTATATGTGCGTACGAACCGCGTATAGGTGGGAAACAACAGCACGAGATTACAAAGAATTGTATTTCATATATTTATTTTTTTATGTTTTTAATAGTTATATGAATTTATTTTTGGTGCTCCAGTACAAGTGAATAACCTTGGAAGCCGATAATATGTGTACTTAATTTTCTATACGAATGGTTTTTTTATATTTATGTTAAAAAATATCTCACGTAACAATGATTCAATACTAAATATACAATTTAAATTTTTACAAGTTCAATGGTTTTTGCGTTCCGAACTTAAAATGTCGAGCGTTAAATCATTTTTCACCATTACTTTAATAGTCGAAAAGTCATAAACAACGTCTAATGTGAAAACATTTAACTTGTAACATAAACATATCTCATCTTGCTGGGTGTAAAAACACGATTGAACATTATAATTTAAACGTGGTATAATCCAATATTTTGTAGTTTCAACTATTATTGAAGTAATTATCTTTGTTAGAATTCTTATTTTTTCACATAATTTAAAAACATTATTTACGTAACGTAATATAATTTTCTTAATAGTAAGTAATTGAAATCGTACGAGATTATATATTACTATTTGAAGTATATTAAAATATATTTAGAGGAATAAGGAATGAGGTTAGTCATCTGTGTGATGTTTTTTTCGTAATGCATTTTAATTTGATTGAATTAAAAGTTAAAATATATTATAATAACATTTTGTAAATCGAAACAGTTATCAACCATTATTAATAAATAAAAACAAATATGTATAAAAAAATATATTTAAAAAAAATGTATAATATTTAATTTATTTAATTTAATTTAAAATGCTAGTAATCATTTTGGTTAAAAATTATTGTTATGAGTTGAAGTTGATTGAACATTAATTTGTACCAATTACCTTTAAGGTCACTATAAATCGTCGAAGAAAAATATATGAATCGAAGAATTTCAACAAATTAATAATATTTATGAAAATATATAGTATTTTTTGCAATTTGTTTAACCATACAAGTATAAAATTAATAATTAAATTTAAAAAAGTGGTATTGTGGAATACCAATCCTTGACTCTAGGTCCTAGAGTCCTAGAGTCTAGGAGATGGTATAATGTATTTAGAATAACACTCGTCTGGTTAGGCAACCTATTGCTATAAGCAATGTACATTTCCATAAAATAAAATAGCTCATTTACGTAGCATTATAGTAGTATTAACATAATGGGTATAATTATTCTTAGAAAAATGTAGTATTTTCTTCTTCTTCTTCTTCTTCTACTTCGCCTTCCTCCCAACTATTTGGGGTCGGCCACCCTTGTCCTACACCTCCACTTTACTCGGTCAATCACATCTCCTCTGCACACACCGACAGCCCTCATGTCATTCTCCAAAGTCTCCAACCATCTCTTTTTTGGTCTTCCTCTTCCTCTTTTCCCTTCAACGTCCATCTTCATAACCACTCTTACTGCATTCGTTTCATCTCGCCTCATCACATGCCCAAACCATTTCAGCCTATTTTCTCTCATCCTGTCCACAATTGCCGCTACACCAACACTACCTCTCACGTATTCATTCCTTATTCTATCTTCTCTTGTCACTCCACTAAACCATTTAAGCATTCTCATTTCCGCGACACTCATACTTTGTTCTATTCTCCTGTTAACCGCCCAACACTCTGAACCATACAGCATAGTTAGTCTCACTACACTTTTATAAAATTTACCTTTCAGCCTCATTGGAATTCTCTTATCGCCTAACACGCCCGATGCTTCTCTCCATTTCATCCACCCGCACTTAATCCTATGTTTTACATCCATGTAAAAAATAATCTTATGGTAAACTCATAACGTATCAAAATAAATTAGATTTATTAATTGGTGAATGTCCAAAAACATTAGCTTAAAAATAATCGGTTAAAATTAAAATAAAATTAACGTTAGTATATTATTAATGCCCGTATTCATAAGTATTCATAATTTATCTTGTTTAGATATAGTATGTAACGATTATCACATATATATATATATATATATATGTAAATAGTTTGAGAAATAGTTTTACTCCAAAAAATTATCCATAAATGGTAATAACTATATGATACGATTCGATGCGTAATTACGTGATACGAGTATATTAAAACAAACATAATGATATTACTTATTGGTAAATAGTATTTACGGTTGATTGATCATTTTAATATATATTAATATCCATGGTGGATAATATTATAGCACCAGTTTGATACAAGATTTTAATAATAAAAACAAGGTTAAGCAAAACAAACATAACGTATTTTGACAACCCATATAATATCTAGATAATTTGATTGAGCCTTTGACCAATTAATAATTCATAATCATATCAATATTAATGTGCTTTTGCAGTTATTGGTTTTTATTGGATGGATAAAAAATAAAATAAAATCCCGAAACCCACTGTCATGTTTTTTTTTTTTGCGATCATAATAAGTTATTGTTGATTAACATTATAAGTGCATTGAATTTGTTTACTCAAAAAGCTTAATTGATTTAAATTTTAACTAATAAAATGGTAAAAAAAAAATAAAATAAAAGTAAAAATTATTAATGCTTAATGCTCGTAAATTAATATATAAATAAATAAACCATTAGTTTATACATAAAAATAAATATTAGCTTGGCTTAGGGTATTTATAAAGTACGATCGGTTTTGAATTGAAAATTCATCTTAGGTATATCAAGGTTAGTAATTCATTTATTTATTTATATATACATTTTAACATGAAATATTTTTTTATGGATTTACTATACCTATAAACATACGTACATACGTTATAGACAGTAAATTTATTTGTAATATAATAGACAATGAGTACTGTACAATAATATAAGAAAAAAATGTTACGCATAAATTATATTTGTATGCAATACGCATGTAGGTATTTAAAAACATTCGGAGTGTAATAAGTTCTATACTTCTCTCATCATTGAGGTCATTGCTAAAATTATTGTTGCCTAAGACAGGGTGAAGTATAATCGTATATATTTTGACCGACCGTAGTTACGCCATGGTGCATTTTACAGTTACCTTTTTTTTTTTATTAACTCGTACATTTTTAATTAAACTAAAAATGAACAAAGTAACTTTAATTAAAAACTAAAATATGACAATTTCTAACTATCAGTAAAATAAGGATAAAAATAAATGTAAAGAATATATTTGCAACTCTGGGATTGTGCAACTTCACAAATTACCTATTAATTACATGCAATTTTGTAACACATCAATAAATCAATTTTTTTATCAATAAGAAATAAGTTTATTTGGGTGTAATGATTTTTTTTTTTTTATATGATGTGAAACTTATGTTTTTAAGTATAATCTATGTTAGGAGAAAGAGAGCAACAAATAGAGATTTAAGTTTCTGTAGGTATATAATATTTGTAATTTTTATTAAACGTCAATTTATTTCTACTGTTTATCTTAATTCGTTTTTTGCTTTTCAATCATCATTACGTTTGATTTATGTTGGTCAGGCGAAAAAAATTTTTTTTTTATTTTTCTTATAATACTTACTATTTGATTATGATCACTCGTGACAATAAATGGAATATTATTAAAAATTGTTGATTGTAGACAGCGAAATAAGTCATTGATGTCATGTAAGTATTGATGACTGATCTACAGACGTTGGAAAAAATATGGAAGGTTTTTTTTAAAAAAAATTAAGACATAAATAACGTTTGTAGTAATATTAGATGTATTATAATGGTGTAAAAATATAACTAAAAAATTAATATAAAATAAAAGAAGTAGATACTTAAGTAATCGTGAAAATTGAATATATATATATATATATATATATCCATCCTAATAAAATATAGTGAATATTTTTTAAAATTATATAAGCTTGAGAAATTCCAAATCACAAAATCCATGACTAAGAAAATGAGGGCTTGACGTTATTGTAAAATTACCTTGTACTTTAAATTTAAAGTTGCACGATTTGGTGCGGATATTATTTCCTAATCAAACTACACGTACTAATGAGCTATAAGTTCTCACAGATTCTTTCGTTGTGTTAATCATATATTGCAATCATATTCAATATTTTACGTTCTGGATACGACCAACAATATTACAAAATTGTACTGTTGCCATAGTTGTATAAGTATGGAGTAGGTACATCACGATCACAACTATGTTGGCAATAATTAATAGGATCGGAACTACGTTTGATTAAAATCTACCTCTGGTAATTGAGTGACGTTTAATATTTGACTTCGGTAAGTTTATGCAGTGTTTACCTTCACAGCAAATACTCCGTGATTGATATCACAATTTGATATTCTATTCATAATTATGAACGTGTCAACGGTGCAAAACTGCTTCGCGGAAGGCTATGAAACGCGTTGAGATTTTATCATAAATTTAAGAAGTGTAGGTATTTTCGGCGAATGGATAGAAAAAAGATTTTTGACCCGATTCCGGGTAATCATGAACTCTGAGGAGACGCGAATGTAATTAGTAACCATACGCTGTTCATTTAACAAAATAATTATTTCATATTTTATACAAGATTTTCCTACGTAGTTTACTATTGACTTATTGCGCACGCCTGCGTGCTCACAAAATGTTTTAATTATTATTTGTATAATCAGCATAATTTAAGCGATGTGAAGGAGTTACATAATGCGTAATGAACATCAAAGGTATAAACCCTTATATTATGTTTTATTGAAAACACAATATAAAACATTATAAATGTGCATATGCAATTCACCACCTTTCAGATGACATTCGAGGTTCTGGAACTCAATTGTTGAACATTTTCAACTACTCGTCGTCGACGATAAACACGGTTTTCGCTTGAAGAAAATTTAATTAAAAAAAAAAAAAAATACTTATTTCGAAAAATGATACAAAAATTATTCTACAATTGGTCTACTGAAGGTGTAATAGTGATGATAATATGTTTATCGCATGAAAATGTTTCATAGTAAACAAGATTGTAAAGAAATCTTTTGTAACCGCAATGGTAAATTATCTATCGTTCCATTACAATAATTAAACACTAAACGCAATGTATTTTAGGTGTATTAGAAGTAGGTAACTATTAAAAATTTCAAATTTTAATGTTTTATAGATCTGTTGGTTATTAATAATTGTATAAGGAACAAGGGTTGTGTAAAAGATAAATAGATAATATTACATAATCTATAACTATAGGCTGAGATGGTTTGGGCATGTGATGAGGCGAGAGGAAACGAATGCAGTAAGAGTGGTTATGAAGATGGACGTTGAAGGGAAAAGAGGAAGAGGAAGACCAAAAAAGAGATGGTTGGAGACTTTGGAGAATGACATGAGGGCTGTCGGTGTGTGCAGAGGAGATGTGATTGACCGAGTAAAGTGAAGGTGTAGGACAAGGGTGGCCGACCCCAAATAGTTGGTAGGAAGGCGAAGCAAAAGAAGAAGAAGAAGACATAATCTATAACTCTTTTAGAAATCGGGTCACCGGTGAATCGTCAAATCAGACATCTTGTGTATTCTGGGATAACGAATCGATGCTAAAAAAAAATCTCAAAACAAGTAACTTCAGGACTGTATATTATAAGTTTTCATTGACTATCAACTGTACGTTTAATGCATTTATATAATCACATACTAATTAACGATGCAGTAATTCAACGGTACTATTCTTCTAAAGATCGATTGACATACACAATGCATGCTATATTGTTATGTATAATAATAATCATTATTGATTTGTTCATCTGTGCAGAAATAATGTCGTGATTTAATTGTTTTTAAAATTTAATCCAAACCTAAAAGACAATGATCGGGGACTTTGTGACATTGATGAAATGTTATGTATATACATGATGTAGAATTTTTCAATTTTAAATGATAACCCAGATTTTCTGTATTCGACAAGGTAAACAAGGATTAATGATCTATAAAAATTATGTCACGTAACCTTCGATTTTTTTCAAAGATTAAAAAGTAATTTCTTGAACCAAATGATACTCGGAATAATTTAAAAAATTATAAACCCCATAAGGATTTGAAGAAGTGGAAAACAACGCAGCATATTAGAATTGTGACAAACATTTTGTGGTTAATTAGTTTTGAATTGTGACAAACATTTTGTGGTTAATTAGTTTTATAGTATCGTTAATTTAACAACAGAAAAATAGACTAAACAGTGATTTTGTTGATTAGACTACTGCATTAGTGTACTTGTATTTGTTTACATATGTCCAGTAAAAGCATGAGAAGGTAAACACTTAACGTTTTGTATTTATTTAACATAAATACAAAATTTGTTGATAAAAGTCGTTATACGTGTGCAACGAAATAATGTAATTTACTCTTATACTACTAACGGTGTTTAACACATTATATATGATTTATATTTAAATTGAGCATAAATGTTATCACTTCAAATTTTTACAGTAAAATCTCGCAGAACAATGAGTATTTAATTCATAGTTTTATTTACATAGATTATATCAAAATGAATAACTATAATACAAATATACTGTGTAATATTTCAGTATGAAATATATTATATTTATTCACTGGAAGACACGGTTCTAGACTTAAATATATATATATATATATATCTTCGATTAAATTGTTTACAGAAATTTTATTTAAAATATTCCTATTTATATATTTATAGTTAATTAATTATTTTAATATATATTTACCAGACATCTTTAACAATTACAAATATACAAATATATTTTATTTTTTTTCTTGTTTGTAACATTTTCTATCTGAAAGATTCAAGTACGCAATACCTATAACCATATTAGTTTAATTGGTATTATGCTATAATGTGTTAGCTTAAATTTAAAAGTTTATTTTAGAATATACTAGTAGTGTTACGTATTTCACATACCTGTTATAAGTCTCCATTTTTTGTTTATTATTTAAGAACACGAATAAAAGTATGTTTAAGTTTAATACCAGTATTTAAATAATGCACTAAATAAATCATGAAATATTATGATTTTAAATGATTGGCATATTTGTTGAAAAATATCATATAAACCGTACTTATGCGTATTGTAATTGAGAATTGGAGTATCATTGCACGTAATAAATATTACATATTTTATATAAATGTATAATAATAGTATGTGTCCACTAACCATAAAATGCGTTTCGTAAAGCATCAAAATATTTCCAAACAGAGA
This sequence comes from Sipha maydis, assembly GCA_034509805.1. NCBI lineage: Eukaryota > Metazoa > Arthropoda > Insecta > Hemiptera > Aphididae > Sipha > Sipha maydis. The sequence continues at coordinate 86,579 of JASXSY010002066.1, forward strand.
CGTATAATTATATAGAGGGACCATCAATACGCCCACATTGCGAATCGTGATAGGTGAGCGAGCGTACGATAAGGGCGTTAAAACTGTTCAAATGAAGTTATAACAGAAATAAATTATCAGATGATTCCGAAATCGCCGTCATCGAAACGTTTGGTAGATAGCAGACAAATGTTATTGTATTGCTAACCGTGGTGTAAAGTGAGTGGAAGAAGGAAAAAGAGCATAACTATGCGTCTCGGACGTCCTATCGTTCAAGATAATTTTATCTACACGTATATTATACGGTCTGTCCGTTTACTCGTTGTTCGCGATAACGTAACTTGGTGTGGGAGATTCGGAAAGAAACGAAACACTCCTGTTAAGAAACACAACAAGCGTTGCAAAAAAAAAAAAAACAAAACCGAACGGTAACTGTAACAATGCGAGCAGAATGCTAGTGCATACGTACGGCCGCGTACAATAGATGTGATAACATCGTAGCGTACTTAACATACATGATATACACGTATATCATTTATTGTAACCTACTGGTATGTTTTTAAATCTTTAAAAAAAAACCTTCAATCGAAGATTATTGTTATTCGTGGTCGTGAATCGATTGTTGTTTGCTGCGTGTGTCGAGAATAACAATAATGCTAGAATAACAATAATAATAAGAATAATAATTACGATGTCCGAATTGTTAATAGAGTCGACGACAATAATAAAACGAACGTCGGAAGACTATTACGACTAGTAATCGTTTCGATACGATCGACGAGAGCCAATTGAGCACGTTGACCGATCGAAAAAACACCACAACCGGTGCGCCAAACAAATGTTTTTAATTTAAAGATAAAAAATAATACCCGTAAGATCTGCAATATCATTCGGTTAACGAATTGGGTTTGATATCCTGATGTACACGCCCGACGAAACCATGTGCTATCGCAGTAATCGTCGCTCAGCTGGTTTTTCGACCCGCCGCTATTACATAGTCCATAGAACAATATCATTCGATTTACTATGCAGTGACGCTAGGGGCGTATTCAGCTCTTCTTTCAGGGGGGGGGGCGAAATTTGAACTCGAATCATAGGTTCTTTTCGACAGTGTACAGATTATAAATAAATTGGCGGATTAAAATTTTTCGATCGTTTCGCTTGCTTAAACTTCTAATTTTTATCCACTTTAATAACCTATAACATTAATTATTGTAAATACATTCAACAATGTCCGGGGGGGGGGGGGCGATCGTTCCTATCGCCCACCCTTGTATACGCCTTTGAGTGACGAGCGAAAGAAAAATGTTAACATCACGCGTAATAGTTTTGGACCTTTCGCGCGGTTCATTTTAGACTCGGAACACGTACGCGGAACACTCGTAAATGCGTCGCAACGGTTTCGAATCGAGTGTACCGACATGCGGTGTGCACTCGTCAATAACCTTATGAACGGTGAACGGGGGAGGGAGGGTAAAAATCGGACGACGGTACGTACCCGCAGTGGTGTTTCCGGTTCCGGTCCCGACGTCCGTGCAGTAGTCCTCGCGACGGCAGACCAGGCTGCTCCGACGGCTGTTGGCGCCACTGCTGTAGCTGCGGCCGATGCCGGGACTGCTGCTGGTGCGGCGGCTGGACGAGCCGTACGTGAACCGGCGCCCGGTGAGGAACGCGTACGGGTCGTCGTCCGAGTCGGTGTACCCGTCGTCGGTGGCCTCTTCGTCCGCGTCCTCCTCTTCCATGCCGCGGTTCTGGTCGTTGTCCGGCTCCGAGTCCGGCGACGTTACGGCCACGGCGTCCGCGGTGACGGTGGTGGCAGCGGCGCGCTGCCGCTGCGTGGACGGCGACGACCCGATGGCGCGGGCCGACGAACAGCGCGCTCGTTGCTCCGGATGCTGCGCCTGGAACAGCTCGTCCAGGATGCTCACGCTACGGGCCACCGGCTCGTGCAGGTTGACCGCCACCAGCTGTCCGCACTTGTACAGGAACAGAAACCAGATGTCCGGCTGGGCCGTCAGACAGCGCACTATGTACCGGCCCAGTTTCAACACGACCGACGAACGCTTGTTGGCCGTCCGATGCATGTCATCCGGCCGCGTGCACCACATCGACGCGATTGAACGGGCCACCGCGTGCTGCGCGATCGGACAGGCGGCGGCCCGGCGATTTCTCAAGGCGGACCGCAACCACGACGGCGTCCCCCCCTCCGTCCGCTGTCGCCGACGCGAATTTCGGCCGCGCGTTTCGCGCAATACCTGTATTGTTATCATCGTCGTAACCGGCGTGACAATGAGCGGGGTCGCGCGTTTCGTTTTCATAATGACGTCACGACGGTGTAACGAACAACGTGAACGTCAAACGAAATGCAAATCTCCACTCGTTACGTACACGTCATGCACTTTTGCTTTTCTCGTTTTTTCTCGTTTTTTCTTTTTTTTTTCTTTTTTACTGGCCACCGACCGGCACACGTGCATGGGTCGATCTGCGTGCGTTCACCGTACCCTGGTATTTATCATTTTCTATGCAAAACGATCCCCCCTTCACTCGTGCCGTCGTACGTATTCAACTGCTCCGATCGCGCTCGCGGTGTGTTCGTGCTGCCACCAAGTCGGTCTCAACTACGACCGATCGTCGTTGTACGGCACGTGCGTGTTACACTTAATTCGATTTTAATTTCTTTTTTCTGCCTGAACTTTGGTGATTCAATTAAAGGAAATAGAAATGAAAAATACATTACGAGTTGATCTCTAGGCAGTTCAAACTTGAGACGTCTAACTGGGTTACCGGGAATGGTATTTGTCTTGGGCGTTTTTTTTTCTATTTTTTCACACTCAACGGTATAGCGTTATTGTTTACGCGGTAAAAACAAAAACGGCACAACATTTGAGCGCGATAAATTGTTTGTGTACGGTAAATTCTTAACCTTATAAATCCGTAGTCATGTTTATTCTCTCCATCGCAATCGATAATTTAACAAGAGTCGAAGAATATGTTAAAGCTTAGAAATTAATAATCATACATTTACACGTTTCGAATGACTGCGATTGTTATATTATATTTCGTAACATTTTGTTCGCCAAGCAGTCAATTCTAATACATATAACAAGTGTTATTTTAAAGTACAATTTTTCATTAACGAATTTTCTGTATGTTTGTTTTTACTAGGACTAAGAAAATGGTGATCGTTACGTGTTTACATTTTCGGATATCTTCGACTATTCGTAGTTTTTGTAGCAGTTTGTACAGTATTGTCAATATTATATGCTTTTAAAAATTATTGTTTGTCTGCAAGTATCCCGAGAGTAGTGAAGAAAACGGAGAAAATCCTGAGCAAAAATATACTTTATAGAATAACATACTTGTATCTGAATTGGTACAATAATTATATTCAAGTATATTTCGTTTATTGATTAAGTTATTTTTAAGTTCGTTACATAATTATAATCCTAATTCGATAAAAGGAAAGCAAAATAATTATAAAATCTCTTATATAGAATGTTATGGTATTAAATTTGCATTTTGTTTTTTTTTTCGTAAAGTTCTAAATGCGATGCTTAAAACTTAAAAAGAAAGCTGTTATAAATTATTGATAATGTATTACAGGTATCATCCTTGTCAACGATCTGGTAAAGTTTGTTTTCTATAAATTGAAAATATCTAATATATTGAATTACATAAACAATTCTGCGGCAGAATAAAAAATAAAAAAAAAACCATATATATTTTTTATACATCTCAACTATACTTAGGTATATTTGTTTTTATATTTTAACTTACATAAAATGTAAAAATACAACATATTTAAATTATATATGTATTCTAAAATACCAATTCATTTTATTTTTTTATTTTTATTATTAATAAACGGGTAAGGACTCTTTAGAAGATTTTGATAATAGTACAGTGTAAATAATAAGTTACAATGCAAAACTTAGAAATAGACAATAGTGGTGAATACTTAATTTGATACATAAACATTCGAATAAGTATCCGAATATTATTGAATAATTGTATATTCAGAATTGTACACGAATAAAAAAAATAATCAGATACTTTTATTTAAACACTTGATAAAAAAATTTTTATTTAGTAATACTTACGTGTTAACTTATTTATGTTTCCAAGGACGGCAATTTCATTGGGAATATTTTCCATTGTTATTGCGTGTTTATTATACACGCAGTGTATTATTTGCAAATAAACCACAAAACTCGTTGTAAAAATGTTTTGATTTTTTTTTTAACAATATTTGATTATACATTTAAGTTTTCTAATTATATATTTAAACGTATTTTGAGCCTACTGTAAAATTATTTGTTTCTTTTTTATCCACAATTTTATATTTGTCATTATATGTATTTTCTTTTTTTAATTCAATTATACTTTGAGTTAGAAAAAAAGAAAAGTTTCAGCTCTTTACCTAAGTTTTTCTCTCTCAAAATGCGTATCATAAACTTTTAGCTTTTTTAAATCCAATTGTTTTATTGTCTATGTGTATGCATTTTTATTTCTTGCATTGTGTAAGACAGACAAATAAATTGTTTCCCAGTAAAAAGTATAAACTTGTTTCCGATCGTGTATAATTATTATGATTTTCAACAGTTTACAAGGAATATAAAAAAAATATTAATAAATAACTTTTTAAAATACGTATTTTGGCCATTTTTATCAGAAAACAATGATTTATAAAATAAGTTCACACAGAGTTGTTAACCAACAAATTAAATTTTAATATATGAAAGTGAGAGATATATTAGTTAATAGATGTTGTGTAATATAGTTACTTTTTGCAATTCCCTTCAATATAAGTATACTTTATGAAAAAAAAACGAAAGAAAAAAACAACGTAAGTCATTCATGCATAACATATAATAGTGTATAAAAGAAGCTCCATGAATATCGCTGTATTGGATCGATTACAATTTCAAACGAATATAATTGTAAATAAATATAATTTTAAATAAAAGCATTACCGAATTAAATGTATAAATTATTTATTATTAGTATCACGTTTCAATAGTTACAAATTAAAATTATCTTGTTAATTTATTTGTCGTAACTTAAATTTATAAAAGTGAAACTACTTTTATTGAAACGGCAATTCAGAAACTATGCGAACCGTAAAACGTCGGATTTTATTTATTTTTTTTTTTTAAATTCTCTATAAATGGTTTTTATTTTTTCAATATCTTATATAATAACTTTGCAAATATTGACCCGTCATTGCTCACATGTGAGATCATATTAATTTGAGAAACACTGGCTTGCTATAGTAACTTATAGCATTTAGATTTTTATCTAAATTAGTTAAAAACGCAATGATAGAATGCTCAAAAGGAAATCCAATATTAGTTAAGGGGGCATAACATAATGCGATGTTATAATCAAAATAATTCATACAGCTTAAACTCGAGTGAAGCTAAATCGAATAGCAATCATTCAAATTTTAAAATACAAATAGAAATATACTTATAGACTATATTGTTTTTCTATTTTTTGATTTAACATAGAGATTTATTTTTGATAACTGGAAATTATGAAAATTTTTTTGTGTGCATAGCGCTGCCACGAATTACCAAAAATGTTAACGTTTACTATGAAATGTTTAAAACTATTGATATAAATATATATATATATATATAAATACAACACTTGAATTGAAAAAATTAAAAAAAGTGACTCACAGATTTAAAATAAAATTAGAGTTCCTTACAATGATTAATCTTAACCTAATCTATGGGGGTCTACGCCCTCCGCACACCCCAATATCAACAAATAATATTTAAAATATAACACTTTCATACCAATAACATTAACCAACATTCAATAAATATTATTTTACTTATCGTTTATACATATGAAAATGTTAAATATTTATAACTTATAAGTAATAAGCATTAATGTCCAAGCGTGATATTATGTTAGAGTAAAATTATAATATAGCTTTTATAAATATATTTATATTTAAAATATTTATATAAATATAAAAAAAAATAAATACTTAAATAGTAAAAATAAAGTATAAAGTTGACTATACAAATACTACAGGATAATATGCATCAATTTTTATCTCAATCCTTTTCAGATATTAAATTAATTGTAATTATTTACGCGAATCAATTTGAAATAAAATAAGTCGGCAAGGTATAATAGACGGAAGTGGGACCTAAACGAATAGGGTTATGGTTAGGTGTTCAGTGGTTTACAAATATTTTACACTTAAAATATTGTATAGTATATTATGAATCAGAGTAATTCAAATAGTATTATTATAAATATTATATATATATTATTGATTATTATATTAGTACTATTTAAACTAGTTAATACATTTAAAAATTAAAAATTGTCATACACTAGTATCGTAACTCTTGTGTAACGGTTTAAACTGACAGTCACAATAAAATATAAAAATTATACTTATATAATTTTAGGTTGACCGTATATATTGAATGTCTTGATCATAGCGGTTGAAAATCATCCTTTTTACCAAGAAAAGTATTTACTGAAAGAAAACACTTATATCCGGGATACTACACTATAGAAACAAGATTGAGATATACACTCCAGTTACTGTTTACAATCGAAAGTATATTTATTTTTTGATAGCTATATTACACACTTATTTTGAAAATATATTATATTATTAAAAAAAAAAAAGTAACAATTCTAGTTTTATTTGATATAACTGATTCCTGATTTAACTTTAAATATTAAGGATGTTATGTGTAATTTGATTACATTATATTCTAATTAATAATGTGGTATTATTATAATTATATATTCATCAATAAAAATTATTTATTATTAATATTTTATGACCAAGAAATTTATTGATGAGAGATTTATACATTTTAATCACAATAAACTTGCAATTGCAGATTTAAGCTATTTGTGAATCTTTAAGCAAAATTTAATTTAATTGTATTTGATCGAAAAAAATAAGTTGTTAAATAAACTAGATTATAAATTTATTTTAAGTTCCAAACTGCACAATGATTATGTTCGTAGTTTACCAAAATTATTATAAAAGTACAATAAACGTTAACCTGTATTTTTATTGTATTATACGAACAAAATTAAACAAAATTCGTAAACAAAATTTAAACAAAATTCGTAAACAAAATTCGTAAACAAAATTCGAAATAATAATTTTTATAATTTAATTCGTAAACAATTAATAACTAAAAATAATTAAATAATAAATAAAAACAATTAATAAAAAATAAATAATTTTAGATTCTGAACGGAGTGAAAAATGTATTGATTTTACAATGATGTGTGTTTTTTTTTTTTTTTTGTGTCTGTCGACACGTTTTGGGGCAGTAAAAATGCTTCGATTGCCTTATGTAGCAACTTTTCTGAAAGGAAAGTGAATCTATTTGGTACTTTGGGGGGTCAAAAGTTAAAAATTTCCAATATTTTTTAAATGCGACGGGAAAAACCATAAAAAAATTTGGGAAAAACGGGAGTTTTTACGCAAAACCAGTTTTCGACATAATCAAATTTTTTATTTTGCTATAACTCAAAAACTAATCAATGTAAATACTTGAAATTTTCACCAAATGTTTAGATTAGCGTTCTCTATACACCATTAAATTTTCAAAGTATTTTGACTTTTATTAAGCTATTTATAGACAATTGAAATTTTCAATTTTTTTAAGTATTTTTTTTTTAAATAACGATACAATTTTTTTGGCTGCCTAGAAAATCTTGAAAATTTAATACAAGGTTTCTTATAAGTTGTTCCTTAACTGATAAAAAAAAATCTAAAATCGTAAGTCACAATTTTTTTTTATAAGTGCTCAAAGTTCCAATTTATACGAAATATGTAAAAATCACGATAATTTGCAAGTTAGTTTTTAGATAAAAATTCATAAAATTTTTTCTGTTCATACTTAAGGTTCAAATTTTAACACTAGGTTATCTATAAGCTACTCTTCAAAAATCTTTAAAAAAATTTCTTCCGGACTTATAGGAAAAAATTTTATGACTGTTTGAAATTTAAATATTTACGAAATTGCATAAAATAACGATTTATTCTCGAACGATTTTTAATATTTGTTATAATTCAAAAAGTATAAGTTGCAGATTTTTCAAATTTCTACCAGCTATTAAGATTGGTATTTTCTTTATGTAATATTTTTTTCAAAATATTATATTGATTTTTAAGCCACTTATAGGCATTTGAAATATTCGATTTTTTTACATTTTTTTTTTATAATCGGTGATAAAAAAAATTTGGCTCGTACAAAATACTTGAAAATTTAATAGAAGATTCCACAGAAGTAATTCTTAATGTCATTCAAAAATTATTAAAATCCATAGGCACAATTTTTTTTTATAAGCGTTTGAACAGCGAATATTGACATAAAATTACATGTAAAATATAATATAATGTATAATATTCTAGACTGACAAATGATATCGGTTTTTTTAAAATGCCCTAACTCAAAAACGAAAAACCGCAACAACTTGAAATTATCATTAAATCTTTATATTGACGTTTTCTATACATGGTTAAAATTTCAAAGTATTTTGACATATTTTGACTTATTTATAGACAATTTAAATTTTCGGTTTTTCTAAATTTTTCGTTTAAAAATAAAATATACTTATATAATATTTATAAATAACATTGTATTATATTCTAGACTAACATATCATCTCCGTTCAGAATCGTTTTTCGTATACAATGATACCTATCATTGAATTCAAATTTAACAAATCCATTATAATGACCTATCCTATGAAGAGTCGCAATCCACCCCCAAGTGTACAGCAGAGCGAGGCCCATCCGGTTCTTTTTATAATTTAATTCGTAAACAAAATTCGAAATAATAATTTTTATAATTTAATTCATAAGACATTATTAAATTTTCGGATAAATAAAAGGTTAGATAGGTTATTTTACATTTAAATTACCAATTTAAATTACAATTAAAAATTATAAATTTGAGACTAAATAATTATACTTAATTCAGAAATCAATATTAATCATATGTATAGAATGTACTCTACCGCAAACTATTATAAATTATACTTGAAAAATCAAATACGAACTGCAATGTTATAGCTTCTACAATTTTTATAAATTATATTATGTAAATCATGTCTGTTGATTGTCAATGAAATAAATAGTATATATATATTTTTTTAATTCATAGAATATCTAAACCTTTTTTAATTTCCTTTGCATTCGTTATTCAATATTATTGAACTAAAGTAGTGGTAATTATAATTTTATTTTATACATTTGCTGTATATTATAAAAATTTATTTTTCAAAACTACATCGTTGTAGTGGTACTAAAATACATTTAGAAACGTTATAATATGACTTACACAATATCGACATTTTTCAAAAGCAGCATGAACACAGATAGCATGTTTGTGTCAAAAAAATGGTAAAAAAAATAAATAGTAAGATACAACTCTTACAATTTATTTGGCTAATGGCATTTTAAAGAGAATTCTAAAAAAAAAAAAATTATCTACAGAGCGAAGTCACAGTAACGCGTTGAATATTGTCATGTTATATTGTGTGCAATACTGGTCTTCTTGGGTTGATAGAACTCGGAGCATGCACTAATTCGATAGAGCTTACGTGCTATAAAGCGCTTCGTGTTTCACCAAAGCAGTATTTATACCAACGTTTAATCCTATTCCGCTATAAAAGGCAGTCGGTGGTCGTTTTTTCCTTTAAAACACTTTCCGGCTTTTGGGACCGAGTTTTTGGTTTTATAAAAATAAAGATTTCCAAGTTAGATTTCTAAAGTTCTAGGTAAGTAAAAACTATATGTGACTTGTGTTTGACCTCTAATACAATTATGTTTGGTTTTACTAAGAAACTATGTTTTACTATTCCAAAAAAGAAAAAAAAAAATAATAATAAATATTAATGTATATGATATTACATCAGAAGAATCGATGAAATATTTTATAACGTAAAGCACTAATTTCTCCACATATTAATGCGAAGAAAAAAATACTCATTACGTTAAAATAAACATACAGCACAATGTAACGAATTAGTCTACGTTTCACTGTCGTTTTACACACTGTAAATTATGAATATATTTTTATTGATTTCGTTTCTCCGTTTGAAGAATGAAAAACCAATTTCATCTGTACACAATAACTATAACCATATAGGCGCTTTGTATGCTATTGTTAAGCTATTTATATTCTACACAATATTATACGTATATATTATATAGCATGTATGAACTAGGTTTACTGAACTTATAGATCATGTAAGTTAATTTAATTCAATGCATTTATATGATCGCATATGATTTTCAGAACGCGTCTGTGTCGAACATAATAGTAATATTAAACATACTATTATATATGGTGCGAGTATGAATTGTTTATGGTTAAATTTCTGAATCTGTATACATCATTTCTTATAGCATGTTGAAATAAAAAAACTAAAAACTAATAAAGTTTAAACGTTGGCATTATTGAACGTTAACTCGTAAATTATAACATTTTATCGTAAATTTAATGACATTTTGAAAGTAATAAAATAAATCTACGTCTACTTATACCGTCTAATACCATTATCAGTGTACAATCTAAATAACAAAATTGTATAAAATGTGTGTACAATGGGTATGCAATATAATTATAGCTCTTTCTTCTGGAAAATTAAAATGTGTACTTTTTTATTTCGATCAAATCTAAAGATTAATAAACAAACATAGACTAAAGTTTAGTAAACTCTAAAATATCTAAGCTTAAATTTCATTTAAAACGCACGAGTTCCTGACGACAAACAAAATCGTACTTATACTTTATATTTTGTGTAAATAACGTCAGAATACCGTCGTGTCACTTCAGATACCTACTATTAGTAATATAACTTTTTCTCTTAAACTTATTAAATTATTTAACACAATTTTTTGAAATTTAGCAATTGAAAAAAAAATACAAATTAATTATTTTACTCAATCAACAAAGTATTTTGAATTTGGTACCCTGACAGACGGATAAAGACATATTTTATTTACAGTTAATGTAAAAAGTTATGTGTTACACGGATAATAAAAAATATCACGTGTTCAAGACGTGATGTTATACTATTAAATTATTACAATAAAGAAATTTATCCCGTCTTAAATTTTAACTTTATTGCATACGTAATACTTTATTCGGTTCTTTGTGCGTGAAAATATAATTAAGTATGGTAAATATAAACATTCCAGAAATTTCTTAGTATATATTTTACTTGTTAAGGTTTAACAAAAAAATTTCATGTTGCAATAAATTGTTTTTATTTCAATAATTGTATGGCATTAGTATTATTAATATTAGAATAATATTTTTCGACTTATTGGTATTTTGTTTTTTCATATGTTATTATATGCGAAAGAGAGTAGCCGAATTGGTTCCCATTTTAAAAAGGTATTTTATTAGGTATAGCCGAATCGGTTCCCATTTGAAAAATGTATTTTATTAAGTATAGCCGAATAATAAAATTAATAAATGCATACTACTTTTTTTCGGACTTTACACTCAAGGTTAGGTTGAAGAACTTTACCAACTGAACTACCTCCTCTAATTTCTCTCTATTAGATGCTATATTTTTTTAATCTGTTTCAATTTCATGGATTACCTCATTAGGTGCGCCGGTAAAAATATTTTTCAATTCATTTTGGTAAATAAATTAAAATTTAGTTAATTTATGAACATATTTAGTAATAAACTGCAATTAACATGTTAACGTTTTAACGTTATACAGTTAAAATGTATATCGAACGAAGCGCGAACAACGTTTGCTGGGTAAATGGGTGGTTTAAATTAATCTGGCTCAATAAGATGTAAATATTCAAATCACCTTTAATTCTGTCCATCCATCTTCTTCGAGGTCTACCCTTTGGTCTTCTCCAAGAGTCTCTTGTACCACTTATACATATTAATTCCTTTAACTAATATAAATTCATGAAATGTAAGTGTATGAGAATCGAAAATGCTTTACGTTGAAACTGTGTGATAATGTTTTAACATAACAACAGTATCTAAGATCTGTTTTATACAATTCGATATAATTTCTTAGAGCATAATAGTAAAGAATACCAAGATAAATGTACAACAAATAATTACATTTATTATAAGAGTATTTTTTGTATTAATAGTTCCTGGAGCATCGATAAAAAATGATTATTATTATATGATATATTTTCGAGTTCATCAATATACTTTTAATTAAATATAAGTATTATACCGATTCATAGTACTAATATTCAATTTTCGATAATATCTTGAAATTCAGTATTGAATTATGTGTAATAATTTTTTCAACATTCAATTATTGTGTATAAAATACTATGCAAATGTATAAATAACATTTATCCTATAGGGTAAATACGAGTACATCATTCAATTACCTAATTTTGTTCCAGATGTACGCAGTACTTTAAATGGATAATCAAATTTTTGCTTTTGTATTTAAGATATATCATTGTATTATTAAAGTAAAGACTCTTAGCTCAGGCGATACTTTATAGTTGAACACGATATAGGGACGGATAAATGGTATTGCTCTATTATTATTTTAAAATTGAAACCAATGTACAATTGCCTCAAAAAAAAAAAAAGAGAGATTCTGAGTGAAAGAGTCTGATGGATCAATTTATTTTTTTGAAGATCGTTAATTAGAACCAAATTTCTTAATAAGATAGGTTGAACTTTTAATATTCTTACTTTCACAATAAAAGGCATCTACAATGTTGGAATATTCGTTTTCGCCAAGATTAAGTTGTATAAATAATTTTTAAGACTTCTGTAATTTTTAGATTCTGAACGGAGTGATGGAATCTATTGGTTTTACAATGATGTGTTTTTTTTTTTTATTTTTTTTGTTTTTTTTTTTTATTTATTTTTTTTTTGTGTCTGACGACGCCTTTTTTGGCAGTGAAAATACTTTGATTTGCTTAAACAGCAACTTTTCTGAAAGGAAAGTGAATGTAGATGGTACTTTGGCGAGTCAAAAATCCAACTTTTCAATATTTTTTAAAAAAATCGGATTAAGATTGGCATTTCCTTTATGTCCTATTTTTTCAAAATATTATATTGATTTTTAAGCCACTTATAGGCATTTTAAATATTCGATTTTTTTACATTTTATTTTTATAATCGGTGATAAAAAAAATTTGACTCGTTAAAAATACTTGAAAATTTAATAAAAGATTCCACAGAAGTAGTCCTTATTGTCATTCAAAAATTATTAAAATCCATAGGCACAATTTTTTTTTATAAGCGTTTGAACAGCGAATATTGACATAAAATTACATGTAAAATATAATATAATGTATAATATTCTAGACTGACAAATGATATCGGTTTTTTTAAAATGCCCTAACTCAAAAACGAAAAACCGCAACAACTTGAAATTATCATTAAATCTTTATATTGACGTTTTCTATACATGGTTAAAATTTCAAAGTATTTTGACATATTTTGACTTATTTATAGACAATTTAAATTTTCGGTTTTTCTAAATTTTTCGTTTAAAAATAAAATATACTTATATAATATTTATAAATTACATTGTATTATATCTTAGACAAACATATTAACTCCGTTCAGAATCGTTATTCATATACAATGATATCTATCATTGCATTCAAATTTAACAAATCCATTGTAATAATGACCTATCCTATAAATGAGGTGCACTCCACCCCCAACTGTACAGCAGAGCGAGGACCATCCGGTTCTTCTTTTTTATGAATTTTTGTTAGAATTTCACAATTATTGACATAACGGTTGAGAAATTCGTTAAAAAGTACAATATTTTTTATTAGAAATCTTTGAGATTATGATGATCGAAATAATTTTTTTCGAAATCATATACCTACACAGACTGAAATTAAATAATGTGTGACAAAATATCAAGCAATTATTAGTGAATTAGAATTATGTACAAAGGTTTGGATTGAATTATCTGGTAATTGTTTGTGTAATAATACAATTTCACTATTCAACGTTTACAGTTCTCGTTTTCTAGGAAAACAACAATACTGTAATAATAAATCTGTTATAATTAATACTCTAATTATTATTGTACCTATTATTCTTATGCAGTCTTATTAATTAGATGTTTATTGTGTAATACAGCATTAGATTCTATGGTAAATTTACAGTAAATAAATATTTAATTATTTAATATTTATAAATTTTTTAAATTAGTTTTAAAATGTAGTTGTATTATGTTAATGTATAATGTTTTTTTTGGTATATTAATAAAGAAATAATTTACTAATAAAATGACTAAATAACAAGTAGGTATTGAATAAATTGAAAATAATGATATGAGTGTGTGTATTATTTATGTGGGTGTTGTTTATGTAGCATAAAGTTAATATACAGTCTAAAGCAAGTTTATTTTCATGTGTTATATATAAATAAAACTTGTTTATATACACCATGACTTAATTATTTTATAGGAAATAGTAGGCGAATAAAGGATAATTAATAACTAAATATGTTGTAAGTGGTAAATAATGTGTGTAATTATCAATTTAGCATGAAAATTAACTTTGTTTAATAAATACATAATTTGTCTTAGTTATAAACTTATACAATTACTTATTAATTTATGTAGATGAATATCTTATATATATAAAATAACTTGTACTGACTGAATCATCATCGCCTATCCGGAACCGCTGAAGCTATGAGTAGGTATAAAGTGTTGTCAGTAGTTTTGTATTATGATGTAGAAAACTTTAATTAATGAATCAACAGTCATATGCTTATGACAAAATATTAAAAAAACATCGAAAAGAACACTGGCTAAACTGTTTTCTTTGGTGCACCCGGGGACACCAGTAAAACATATATCAAAAATATTATTTTGGCCAGAGTACTAAGAAGTTTTTGGATAGCTTTGACTGTAGCTTCTTCAGGCACCAATGTTACATTAATAGAATGATGTAAAACAATTAATTCTGTATTTAAATAGTCATTAAGCCTAATGAGAATAGAGACACCTATATGCAATATTTCTAAACAGAGTAATATAGCACAAGTTCTAAAAGACTAGTAAAATAAAATAGTTAAATAGTTAAATAGTTAAAAAGTTAAAATAGTAAATAGTTAAAAAAGAAAAAAAAAGTTCTAAAAGACTATGAAATAATAGTTTAGGATGAATGCACAATGGAATACAAGGGTGACTGTAGCTCTCAATAGAATATTAAAATATATTAGAAAACATATTAATTTTATAGGTGAAGTAACTATGCTGTTAGCAGGATAATTTTGGCAAACATTACCCGTTATACCTAGAGGTACAAGGGTTGATGAAAGCGTGCCGAAAAAATTCATATTTGTGATTACATATCCAGAAAGTTGCTTATCATAAAAAAAATTAGGGTCCATTTGAAATATGACACATCTGCTGGGATTTTCGCTGAGATATAACTCAAAATAGGAGACGAAAATTCCCTTACGTTGGAAGGTGAGATCAATATTCCATCTAATTTGAATATAGTTGTTAGCTCTTTATCAGAACTAACTTCTAAAATGAACTCTAATATAATTAACATCAAAGAGAAACCTACCGAATGGTTGGGTGAGCAAGAGATCTTAACTCCAAAGAACGACAAGGCAGGAAAAATCAATGAAACTATTAATAGTATTTAAAGAAAAAGCTGTTGAATATAGATCTTTTGATTCAGTTATGCAAAGGATAACACTGTCCATTATCCGTTAGAATTTCTTAATAATCTGAATCCTTCTAGACTTTCATTACATAATATACACGTAACCTCAACAGTCGGCCAAAAGTAACCGACGGCTCCACTACATTTACTGTAGATCAAAACCGTATGCACTCTGTTTTTGTAACCACAGTCAGACTGGGATTGAGGATGGAGGTAACCTCTGATTTAACAAATAAAAAAATAATAAATAATCTTATTCTTATTCTTATTCTTAACTTGTATTAAAAAATAATATTAATAATGACACACAATTGGCGGGTGCCTGAATGGTAATACAAAAACTAAGAATAAAAATTAAAAATCTGATTACATAGCCTTCCTTATAAAAAAATAACATTAAAATGCGAGTCTAATAACTACAAACATAATAATAACAATGCACGAGCAGTGCGCAAATGCCCGTACTTGGGACGGTTTAGTATCGTTTGGTTGCACCCACGTGACCGTGCTAAAGGCACGTGAGATAACCACTAAAACCGTCAAATGTCTCCGTGGACGACGTTTGAGACACTAGTTCGTGAACTGACCCGTTCGCGATACGTACGCGGAAGCAACAACTGGATTGCACTTAATGAACACCAGATGTTTAACGGAGACCTAAGAAGAAAAATACACTTTGACAGGAAAATTGGTCGCACACGCCAAACAAAAAAAAAAACGTGCCCGGACTACTTGTGGGTCCGTAGTGCAAGCTCGTGTCACACCAATTGAGTCCCCCGTAGCATTGATAGTCTACCGGTTGACAGGTGAGTCGTTGTACCCCAGTTGGGGAGTCCGGGGGAAATCGAATGTTCTAGAATATCGATATCCCCAAAATAGAATTTGATTGCCAGCATACCGGTTTGGTCGGTTTGGTGCGGCACATAAGCACGTATATTACACACATAAACTTATCTTTAAAATTGGAGTACCTGTAATGTTACTAAGAAATCATAACCCGCCTATATTGTGTAAAAAATTAGATTGAAAATTAAAGCACTACACAAAAGTATTATAGAAGTCATTGTTATCATACATCTGGTTCGAAGTAATATAGTTTTCATTCCAAGAATAACGTTATTTCCAACTGATTATAAATTTGAGTTTAAAAGAGTACAGTTTCTTTTCAAAGTTTGCTTTGCTATGACTATAAATAAGTCTCAAGGAAAATCATTGAGCATAGCTGGCATTGACTTTAGAGAAGAATGTTTTTCGCATGAACAGTTCTATGCCCGTATGTTCTAGTTAGCTCTGCCAGTAGTCTGGTTATTTTAGCCTTAAAAGGCAGTACCAAAAATACATGTTTTTATAAAAGGTATCGAGATGAATAAAAGATATCAATATAAATATTTGTATGTTTTTATAATATCATAATTATGTATATAATAATATTACCCTGACGTTTTAGGACTTAATTAATTATAAAAGAGTTCTCAGAAACAGCTTTTTTATTAAACAAATGATCTAATAAATAATAATAAAAATTATAGTAAGAAAAAGAATAATGCTAATAATAATAAGAAAAATTATAATAATACATAAAACGATTTAAAAACATTTTTTTCAACTAAAAATCTAATAATTTAAATATTATAAAAATAATTTAATAGGTTATATTTTATTTCAACATTTTTCTGATTAGAATTGTATCTTAAAATTTCTCTTCGAAATACTGAAATATGCAAATTTTTTGCCAATTTTTTTTGGTTGTTACAATTCACGGGCGACCCAGGGTTAATACATTTAAAAGTATTTTGTAATATCAGAACTGATTAAAAAAAAATTATGCATAGTAAGGCATAAACCTACACACAGGCAAAGGCGATATATATACGAGTATATTATACTATATTATAGCCTATAGCCAAACAAAGGAAAAGGTTTATTTTGCATATAAATCAAAAGTAATATTTTTAAAATAATTAGCTTTATTTTAAATATAAAATTTAAAAATGTCTGTTTAAGGTCCGAGTTAAAAATAATGATGTATTTAATTATTAATGACATTCTTTTTCAAATAGAAAATTGAATTAATATCATAACAATTTTAGATATAGATTAGCAATCTCTTGGTAGTTAATCAAAAATAAATATAAATGAAAGATTTCATATAGAAAATATTTGAAATATCTTGTTTCTAAGAGTTGTGAAAAATGGAAGGTGATGAGAAGACTGTACTATTTCTTTTGGATATCGATAATTTTTCTCTAATAAAATAACCATTAGTAAAAATATGTTTAATTATTATAACACAAAAGTATTCTATCAATATTTTATCACTTTATTAGTTACTTAAGATTTCTGAGTATTATATTATTAAAATACGGTTTAGGTAATCTGAGCTGTTTTTGAAGGAAATGATCCTTTGTTGATTTAAACATATTTAACCTAATTTAAACACTTGGCACATTAGGGCATTGGCAATGGTCCATTAAATTTTTATGTTCTACAACTGTCAATATTCATATTTACGGGTTTCTGACTTATACCTCTGACATCACGTTTTTTTAGATAAGCAAAACATAAAAACGAAAATTATGATTTGCGTACCACATACTACACCACTTGAGTTTTCATCCGACACAAATATGACTAACCAGTTGAGTTTAGCAACCATTCAAATTGAATATCGTCTCATCGAATTATTAGCCAATTCAAATATACTACTCTTGTATAACGCATAAATTATTTACAAATGTATACTTGAACTAACTTGTACCGTGCATAAAGCTTTCCCGTTTAATAAATAGAAGAGCAGTTATTATCTGTAATTACAAATTTTAAAGTTTTATGGTTATGTATTTAATTTTAATTTTATTAAATTAGCTAAGCTAACGAATAAGAAGAATAAGAAAATTAAATTATATTCAACGGACCGATTACATTTTTAATCATTTTCGATGAACTATTATTAAAATATGAAGTTTAATTGATTTTCAATACAATTTTAATATTAACTCAAATTGAGTTTTTATTTAATTTATTTTGTGTGTTGAGATTAAATTCCACGGGGGCTTCGAGTATAATATAAAGAAAACAAATTACCAAACAAAATAATTAAAATCAAATGGGATTTCTGTCAACCGTCGCCTAAACAACGTCGGAGTCGTGCTTTACCGAGAAAACTTTTTTTTTTATATTTTCCATTTCTACCGGTCACTGTAATACGTATAATAAATGTTACTGCGCATTTTTATTTCGGTAAGATTAATCGATTAATTATTTATTTATATACATTTTTTTTTGTTTTGTCCTAACGAGATCATGCACTGCACACGTTGCAATTTTCAATTTTATATGATAATTTAGTAAAATGACCGTCATTTATTTTTTTTTTTTCGAATAGTATGTTAGGGGTGGTGGGTAGAGACAAAGTACAAGAAAACGGTTACTTTACCCGAATCGGTAGCAGGATTACTGATGCTGGCGGCGTTCGTGGACGATAACGATTTTTGCATTGTTACACTGCACTACGTACATAATATGCATATTTATATAAATATACATGTATTCGTGAGCAGGTAGATGGCACGTTTGTACCGGTCAGGTAAACGCCACCGGTGCGGCGGTCTAGGCGCGGGAAAACCGTGTTTGCGACAGTCGACGACGACAACGGTTCCGATGCAGTGGCGAGTACTAATATCACGTGGCATTATTGCCGTGGTGATTCGATTGAACATCGTTTTCGGTCAGCTATACATAATAGCTGTACATAAATTACGCTCGACACGCACCATATGTTATACGAACTGTGTACGCGATACGTTACCTGTTACCCAGCTAAACAATATATACTGACACGTAGACGACACCGGGCGATCGTCATCGTCATAGAATCACGTGCGCGCACGTACATTATACGTTCTGAGAAATATTTTACAAAATAATATGGATACATAGGTGTATAAACTGTTTCGCGCGCGAGATGGACGAAAATTGACGATTTTACGGACTATTTTAATACCGCATCGGATCGATGGCGAACGTGTTGAAGGGGTTTGGATTAGGGGTGAGAGTGGAATAGAAAAAAATGTTCGTTTCGTGCAATAAGGTATGTACAGATGGATATGCACACGTCTACTACTGGCTTCTATTGCTACGAAGTCCTTTTTTCCTTCCCCCTTCATCCCCCCTCAACCCCATGTTATCGTCGTAGCCATTCGTGCGCCGAGCCCGTGTACACAGTAACGACAGTGTACAGGGTGACTCTGAGGACCGTAACCACACGTAATGCCTCCACCCGCGCGTCGATTCGCGTTCACTACGATATTTTCAAAACGACGTACCGCATGTTTTTTCTGTATATTTCTCAAACCATGTAGAATTTCGAATTTCTGATGAAATCCAAACAATTTTAGTGTTTGTGTGTTTTTCTGAAAATCTGGATGTACGGTAATCCGACGTGCTTACAGCTATACAACATTTTACAATTTTACATGGACCATTACGGAATACAGGAAGTGCTTCACGATCACTACTTCCCGGATCCAAATAGTAAACTAGACAATATCTAGATAAACTAAATAAACTTTCTATGGACATTGCGATAGAGAAATCCACCGTTTTCCGATACATTTTTCTTTGGTCACACAAAATTCAAACTGTATTTATAAGTAAAATTTGCCCTTTGAAAATCGAAACTGCGTAACATATAGTTGATTACTAAAAAGTATTAGTAGCACAAATAAAATCTAATATTACCCGGTATAATACTCTGTTATAAAATATTATACCGGAGTTTTCCTATACACGTGACCTATGGTCATCACGATATTACGACCTTTTCGCATTCATTATCTTATAAATGAACATATACCTAGGCGACCGGAACAATATAGGGCAAATACTTTTATTATTCATGTATTATATAGGCTGTCATCGTGAATTAAACCGTTCAACTGTCATTAGCAAAAAATAAATACCAAGAGGTGATTTAATTTTTATCGACAATAACGGCGATTGTAAACTGCGCCCGAGTTAGTATTGTATCTAGTACTATATCTAGTATTTTTCTTATTTATTTTACAAAGTTAAATAAAATTAAAAAATCACAATCTTCGATTAATATAACTCTTTATAGAATAAAATTAAAAATTAAAAAATTATGCAAATTTAAAAAAAATGCATAGTATATTTTTCATACATATTCATCAATTGAAATTTAACCTCTATTATACTTATGAATTCAATTTATTTTTTAGAATTTTGGTATTTAAATGGTTCATTTATACTATATGGTTTTATATACGTTTCTTATTGAATTTATTTAATTTTCCCATAAACATGAAAATATTTTGATAAGTTTTATAAAAGCCAGAATTAGAAGCATGGTTTCACTTTAACGGTTAATGATTCATGGTTATGGTTTCAATTTTGTTCAATAGTTCTGTTCTTATCACCTACAGTTTTTAAAAATGGTGTGCTAGTTTTAACTGTAAATCGCCCTTAAACCTTATCCGAATAGAGGACGATTAATTTTAAAAAATATAAAAATTAAAATAATATTTAAACACTTTGTTATTAATACTATTGGTACAATTCAGCCTATGCTGACCTATACTGGATGTTGTGATATCCTACAGTAGTCGTATTACCTTAACAGTTATTCGACAACGTATTTTTATAAATATTATGATTTTGGATAAAATAAATATATAAATGTATACAATAATTGTATTTGATACAATTGAAAAGTACACAATTATAGTGACATTAATATTTGAAAGATTTGTATACTTTACAAACGGGACGTAGCTTAAGTTGTAAAATTTTTCTTCCTTATTGAGACACCTGAATGGGTTAAGTTGACATAACTAAATTTCACCTAAATTTCTTTTCATAGGATTGAGGAAAATAAGAGGAAAGTTGCAAGTTAGAATTTCAAACGTTAAAAAATACGAATCACCCTTATATATATAATATAAAATATAAATAAAACCAAACACGGATAATGCAGAAAAAATAACCCTATATGGTTTTATTCAATGGCTTAATCAATAAATTCCGTTTAATTTAGCTTTTTACTAACAGAAAACAATTCACAACTATATAAGCTTTTTAACTATATTAAATTGTGCCGACAGAAGCCACTGACTACAAACAGATTAAAAATGAACCATGTTTGAAAAAATCAATTACAGAAATAAATATACCTAAAAAATAAGAAAAAAGCGTTAAATTTTATATACATAAAATAAAAATTATTGAATCATCTATTTATTATGAAGTATAACTCTAAGAGTATATGACATATTTTTATCAACTCAATGAAATTAATATCATATTATTTGTGTAATAAATTTCAGATTTGTTGATTATTTACAAAACACGATTTTCAATATTAGTAATATTAATTTATTTTCAACGCATAATTTACTGTCATGGATAAAAAGGTATTGATATAAAAGTTTCATAACAAATAAACTTGTTACGTTTACTACGAATATAAAAATAGTGTTTGATGAAATCGATTTTTAACTCTAAATGAAAAATAAATAATTCACTTTATTTTATGTTCAACATAAGGTGATATTTTGGAATGAATAGTATACTAGACTTTAGTAAATTGTTTTCACCCATTGATTATTGGTTTTGGACATCTAGTAAATCTGATTTAAGAGAAATGTTTGTTGAGAATAAGCAAGTTCTACTTTATAATTACACTAATGATACATACACAAATAATTTTATTAATTACAAGAATTTATAAAGAGTCAATTTAAAAAAAAAAAAAATTAAATTTTCATGTTGTTAGTAATAATTAAAGCCAAAACATGATGACTTAAAAATCTTTTAAAAATACATACAAAGAATGATTTAAATTGCTTATAAACATTAACAAATGACTTAAAATTATTATAATGACTTTATATTTTAAAAATTGGTGTTATTTTTAATATTCATGTATGATTATTATTACAATCATGTGTATGTATATGTGTATGTATAGAGTGGAGTGACAAGAGAAGATAGAATAAGGAATGAATACGTGAGAGGTAGTGTTGGTGTAGCGCCAATTGTGGACAAGATGAGAGAAAATAGGCTGAGATGGTTTGGGCATGTGATGAGGCGAGAGGAAACGAATGCAGTAAGAGTGGTTATGAAGATGGACGTTGAAGGGAAAAGAGGAAGAGGAAGACCAAAAAAGAGATGGTTGGAGACTTTGGAGAATGACATGAGGGCTGTCGGTGTGTGCAGAGGAGATGTGATTGACCGAGTAAAGTGGAGGTGTAGGACAAGGGTGGCCGACCCCAAATAGTTGGGAGGAAGGCGAAGTAGAAGAAGAGAAGAAGATGTGTATGTATATCATCATATGTATCATAATCATTATAATTAATAATATTATTTTTATTAATTTACTTATTATATGAATTAAAATAATGTAAAAAAATTGTTATACTAAATATTTTTTTATTATTTAAACAATTTAAATTAAAGTTATGTAAATACTTTTAAATAATAAATTTGCTTTGCTGAAGGATTAAAGTATGTTTAATATTTTCAAATATATAACATTGGCGATTGTCGATCGGTGATAATGAAGTTTCGGAGGTTGAAAAACTTCTTTGGACTTCTACAGATGTGATTGGTGCGTGTTTGAAATAGTGATATCATCTGCATTCAAATCTTCTCAAATCTTCCGATAAACTTTTTTTAAGGTGCTAGCTCTTTAAAAATGTATACATTCGAAGAAACCTTCAAAAATATTTTTTTACGGTTTGAAATAAGTTGATCAACTTTTATTTCTTTTTTTTCTTTTCTTCCGCCACTTTATATATATAAAGCATGAGTCAAGCCTGTTACATGTTCCATTTTCGAATAAAATATTTTCATGGTTTTAAATGCTTTGACCATGTAAAGCATATATTGAGTATGATTTTGGACAAAGAGACCAAGAAGTTGAAGGAATGAGGAGACAACTGACAATAGATGGTGATGTGATAGATGAAGTTGAGAGCTTTAAATATTTAGGATCTTTTGTTCAAAAGGACGGGGGCTTTGACATTGATGTAAAACATAGGATTAAGTGTGGGTGGATGAAATGGAGAGAAGCATCGGGCGTGTTATGCGATAAGAGAATTCCAATTAGGCTGAAAGGTAAATTTTATAAAAGTGTAGTGAGACCAACTATGCTGTATGGTTCAGAGTGTTGGGCGATTAACAGGAGAATATAACAAAGTATGAGTGTCGTGGAAATGAGAATGCTTAGATGGTTGAGTGGAGTGACAAGAGAAGATAGAATAAGGAATGAATACGTGAGAGGTAGTGTTGGTGTAGCGCCAATTGTGGATAAGATGAGAGAAAATAGGCTGAGATGGTTTGGGCATGTGATGAGGCGAGAGGAAACGAATGCAGTAAGAGTGGTTATGAAGATGGACGTTGAAGGGAAAAGAGGAAGAGGAAGACCAAAAAAGAGATGGTTGGAGACTTTGGAGAATGACATGAGGGCTGTCGGTGTGTGCAGAGGAGATGTGATTGACCGAGTAAAGTGGAGGTGTAGGACTAGGGTGGCCGACCCCAAATAGTTGGAAGGAAGGCGAAGTAGAAGAAGAAGAAGAAGACATGCTTTGACCATGTATGACGCAATGACATAGCATCACTCAATAAAAGTAGTACATGGTCGTGTTTAATAATATTAGGCCAAATAATTTGAGGGGATTTATCAAACATTTTGAAACTGTACTACGACTTACCTTTTCTAGGATTACAGTAATTACTAGATAATGTTTTCCGGGGACATTTTACTTTAAAGTTCCCACAATAACATTTGTTGTATAGCGCCCTACAATGTCCGTAATTTTATATAAAGTTACCCAATTATTTTTATTACCTACGTAAGATTTTATTTTATCGATAGTTTACTGGTAGCAATGAAAAACAATCTTTTCTCAAATTTGAATCTTCGAGAACATTTTTTAAATGTCTTATTCTATACATTTTACTTTGGAATAAATGTAGATAATAGTGTCTGACATAGATCGTGATTAAAAATTATTTTTTATATGGTTTGTTAATTAAACGTTAAATCTTACTTATACTTTTTTCTTGTTTTTTATTTTTTAGTTTAACTCCATTGATGTGTTAATTATGCGAATTATTTGGTTTGACGGTAAATTTTTTGTCGGTCGACATTTTTACCTCGAACATTTTGCAAAATAATACAGTACCATCGGTTGAAAAAACATCTTAGGTAAAATTATTTACTAATTAATTCAATCGAGTGTTATCTGACACTTTATACAACTAAAGCACCGTACTTAGTCTCAAATAACACCCTTCACAAAGATCTCTCTATTCAACTTGTTAAAAATGTCGTCAAAATATTTTACAAATGTTTTTATTCGAATTATTCATATTTAATAAATCATCGTAACTCCTAATTTCAGAACTATCTATTCCCATTATTCCCGGTGATTTCTCAGAAAGTGAAAATTAAAATCTTGTCCAAAGTTATATTCCATAAATCTTAATACGAAATTAATTAATAATTGTATACTCTACATTGTATTATCTATTCATTAAAATATTTCTTAATTGATTATCAGATGTTAAATGATTAGTTGTATTTTATTTATTATATTCTATTATTTTAACTATTTCAAAAACGAGTATTATTAATGGCACCTATAGGAAAAAGAAAAATTGGTTAAATTCTCAGAGATGCACAAAACCTTTTTATAGTATTTTTATGATACAATAACAATATTAGAAGAATTTACTACAAATTACAGTATAATCACCAATTCACCTTACTATTTTAGTAATTTAAAACTAATAGAGCCAAAATAAATTATTGTATAATTTGATACAATACAATTTTAAACATTGTCAATTATTAGAATCATAAATGTATGCTTTAAGATAATACGGTTTTTTAATTTAAAATATCATGTTGTGTCTAGAGTAGTATGGCTCTTCGAATAAAAATATTTATATTCAATTAAAATTGTATATAATAAGTTAC
Organism: Sipha maydis; assembly: GCA_034509805.1. Classification (NCBI taxonomy): domain Eukaryota; kingdom Metazoa; phylum Arthropoda; class Insecta; order Hemiptera; family Aphididae; genus Sipha; species Sipha maydis. The sequence continues at coordinate 112,231 of JASXSY010002066.1, forward strand.
CTCTAAATTTAAACTAAATTATTGGTGATTAAAAAATAATATATAGATTTTCTAATAATAAATACCTATAATATAATAATTTAATCATACAATTTGTATTAGTTAATAACTTATACTTTTAAATAATCACTTTTTCGTTATACCTACTCATGTAAATAGTTTTTTTTAGAAAATAATTGTATTTTGTTGCATTATATTTATTATTTTTATTATAATAATATTTCTCTTATTTTTAATTATTATTATTAATCAAATTTTCTAAGTAACCCCGAATGTTTATCATTTGTATACCTCTTGTAAACAATAAATATTCTTTATTTGTATGAATCGAAATCGCATTAAATTAATTTGATTTAACAATTTTCGTAATCATATATCAATTATGTATGCGTGAGACCTATGTTTTTTTTAAGTAAAGTTAAATAACAATGCATCTTAAAAGCGATGTAATAAATGTTTATCTTGAAAATATTAATATCTCAGTTCATACTAAATGTTATTAAGTATAGATCTATAAAACACAAACGTATATTGTAATTTATAAATTACGATTCTAAAAATATCGTTATATTATGTGTTAGAAATTAAAAAATTAAAAAAAATTACTTAATTTTTTACTTATAATAGTATTAATATATATATATATATATATATATATATATATATATATATATATATATATATATATATATATATATATATATATATATAAATATATTAATTTAATAAAAATGCAGGGAATAATATCATAATACATAAACAGCTAAAGATTGTATGGAAAAAAAAGCATTTGGCAAAACAATGATTTAGCTTATTCGCAATAAGACCAAGTGATGTTTACAATTTATATATTTATTGTAAGGGTATCTATTAAATTTAGTAAACAACGAGAATTCACAAGTTATTAGATATATGTTTTTATAGGTAAGGTAGAATTGCATTTCTTACACAAAACTAAGTAGCTGAATCACCCTTGGGTCAAATTTAGATAATGTCAGAAGTGTGCATAGGTTAAAAACAAGTAACAGTTGATTAAGGTGATTCCGGTAGATAAAAGTTTGGTTACTTATTTTACTTACAATTTTAAAGTCAAGACGCTAAATATATTTTACCAATAAAAATATATAAATGGAAGTTTTATACGGCAGTATATATGTAACGACACAAATGCCATTCAGAATTGTAATAAGTTATTATTACTAATAACTAGGGCTAGGATTTTAATGACCCAAAAAACCTAAAAAAATGACATTAAAATAACCTTAAAATTACCTAAAAAAATTACCTTAAAATAACCTAAAAATGACCTTAAAAATGCATTATAATTTATAATTATTAATTATTATTTATTGTTTATTAATTAATATTTTGGTACAAAATTATTTAAATTATAATGTTATAAAAAAATAGCAAAAAAAATTTTAATTTAGGATTTTCTTGATATGAATAATAAATTAATAAAGTTTGAAGTTTGGACTTATCATGCAATGGCCAGCTTGAAATTTTCTGAAAAATCAACAAAAAATACTGTAAAATAAAAAATATATACGTATATTTTTTTATTCTGAAAATTACATTTAAATTGTATTATTGCATTGGACAATCAGTAGCTCCTTCAAGTTTTCAAAAACAAATGTATAAAAATATTACCTAGATTTCAAAAAAGTATAAAAAATGCCTGTAAAATTGAAAAATGACCTAAAAATGCTACAAAATGACCTAAAAATGCTACAAAATGACCCTATATCCGTAAAAGTACAAAAAATGCAAAAAAATGCAGAAAAAAAAGGAAAATAAAAACTATATATTTGGACTCGTATATGATCAAATCACATTTTGTGCTTAAAAAGCTATGCCCTGTAAATCCTAAAAAAAAATGCAAAATCCTATACTATCCTAGCCCTACTAATAACTAAATAAAGTTATTCCCCTAGTTATATGTTTCGCTTTAAATTAGTAGGTACTCAGTCACAATCAAACACGAACTTTAGTTCAAAAAACTTTACCGATAAAAATAGTTGAGCAAGATTATTTTTAATCATTAGGTAGTATAAATTAAACATAGAGTTATCAACTATCAAAGCGCAGATGCAACTAACACAATTGTTAAACCCATAATTATAAAAATCGAATGAAAAGAAATATGCATGAATGATGCTTAAAAGAAGAAAATTCGACGAGGGTTTTTTCGATGAACTGAATAGTACTATTGTTGTCTACTTTGATTGTACCGAATGAAGTATACATTAATTATTATACGATTTGTTTGAATTTTAAATCTTTGTGACGACATCGTTTTAGTGAAAATTACGTTCCAAACATTGTGAGGTTTATCAATCCTCTTGAGACGTGATATCTCGTTAAATAAAGTAAATTGTAAAATAATCGCGATGAAAGATAAAACCTCTCAAAGATGTATGTTTTACTTACGCGGAGGTAGTAAATCAAGATGATAATATGATAACTTTACGCTTAAATTAAATGATACAATTGCGTCCCGTTAGAAATATATAGTAAATACGGATAAGACCCAAATATATACTCCTCGAATGTAGACTAACGAAAAATTGAGTGTTTTTATAAGTATATTATCGAGTAATTAAAGAATTACTGACTGGTTATTACGTCTTTAAAAGACAAATATGATTTAAGAATTCTATAGTTTTTAAGCAATTTGAATAAACCTGAAACTAATATTTTATTTTTTTTATAAATATTGCTATACCTAGGTGCATATTTATGTTTCAGAATAATATTGGTCGGAGGAACAATTGTATTTTATAAAGATTTTAATTTTTATTCAGTAATCTAAATTATTGAAAATTTCTTTGAAATTTTCTTTTTCTTTTTGAACAATAATTATTGTTCTGATTTGTTCGAATCCATCGTGGTATTTTTATTTTAAATGAAAATGAAAAAAATAAAAAATTACACTTAATTTAAATAAAAATTATGATTAAGAACCATTAGCATAATGTGCAACTTATATTAAGTATAAAGGATAACGATGTTGTTTGCGTTTATTCAATTATTTATCAAGCATTAATATTTCGAATATTGAAAAAATTTCCTATAATAAAAACTTTAACTCGATTAATTTATAAAATCCATAATATTTTATACTCGTCAAAAATAATAAAAAAAAACTTGTAATAAAGTTTTTTTATTCAAATACAATATAATCTATTAAGTACAACTTATGTTATAAATATAATAAAAGTAGATATTTCCGTAACTTAATAGATTATTTTAATGATTATTACTCAGCTTGAATTACTTTGTTTTTTTTTATTAAAAACTGAATTTTTATTCGAATACTGGATACTGGAGTTCAAAATATAGTAATTATGGGATCTTTGTATCTAAAAATATCTTAATGGTGAATATTGTTAAGTCATTATTATTATTTAATATTTAAATAATTAATTTAATAATTTTAAATATAACAATATCCGCATAAAAAATGTTTTTAATTCTTTAAAGGGGTAAAGTCTATGAACTATTACGTAAATTATCCTTAGTGAACATCAACTAAAATTTTCTTAACAATAATTTATCAAAAACAAAAATCTCAGTAAGGAAAGCATGCGTTTCCATCATTTTTTAAGAAAAAATAGAAACTGGACGTGATGTATTTTATAGCCAACTTGAAGCAGGAAGAGGCACCCAAATACGAGTAAATTAAAAAAAAAAAACATTGATGAATTTAAATGAATTTCAAGAATTATTTAACGTCATGTAAATTAGAACTAAAACATCATACTTTCGTGGAATAAAACTCAGTATTTCTCTAATTAGTATTATTTATACCTAACATTTTTAATTTTGAATAATTTTAAATAAATATATTTTATTAAATATGTATTGTTTTTTTTTTTTTTTTATATTTATTAATTTTTTTTTTGTCCCGTACGTCAAAAGGGCAACGTCTAAACGTCCACATCAAAATGGCCACGCCCAAACGTCTACATTCAAATGATCACGTCTATTTGTCCATACTCGACTGTTCAGAAACTTAATAATTATGATGTAAAGATTATCTTATTTTTCATAACTATCAAATATTTTAAATACACTATAACATAAAAGTTAAATGATATTAAAATAATGCGCGTTTGTATGAAATAAAGTAGTCATGATGTCAAAAATAATGGTATATTTAATTGATACAATTATTATAAAACATTAAAAAAGTATTTACTTTTACTGGAACTCTACTAACTATAATTTAAATAATTTATTACGACGTAGTAGACATTGTCTATTAAATAGTCGATTTATTACCTTTTTATACCTTTTCAACCGATTTTGATAATCCATATTATATTATAATTACTGAATTTTGATCAAAAAGTAACAGACTCGATTGTACAGAAGTATCATGTACTGTATACAGCACTGTGTATCGATGCAATAAGTCCGCAATGTAAGCGTTTTGTTGTATTTGTCGTATTTTCACTTGCGTACGCAGATACACAAATGCAATGATAAATCAGTGAAGTATAAAAATGATTCAGCAAAGTAAATATAATTTACATAACATACGTCGCATACATGTAAATAAAGTGTTGAATACGTTGTGCGTTCGTGTCGTACGAATCGTGCGATAAAAAAAAAAAAAAAATGTTAGAACACAAACCGCAGCGTTCGTTTGGACGTGTTCTTGTTCGTCGCACAGAAATCTCTTTAAAGCCATTACATGCAACAGGTCCGTCGCGTAAAATCTCACAATTTTCTCGAAAATTTTCTAAACAACGAAGCGCGTTCACGATCTGCTTGCATCGCTGTAAGCCGAGGCCGCGGGCTGTTGTCGGACAAGTCACCGTGGTTCGTGCAGTCATATCAACCACGTGACGATTGGGGGGAGGGCATCCACATCCAGTGGCGTACCCAGGATTTTTCAATGGGGGGGGGGGGGGGGCTAAACAAAATAAATCAACATTTGATATTTAAAAAAAAACTAGATTCAACAGTTATAGTAGTTAATAGTAATATTTTATTGTTATATAACTTTTATAACACATACATAATATATTATTGATATATTTATATCGTAGGAAATAGAAACTGTTTTATAATACAAAACATGTTAAACGATAAATTATAAATAATTTTTTTTATTGAACTTCAAAATACATTTATTTTTTTTTTTACATTATTTGCTCCAGTCTTCTAATTGCATCCTTCTGAGTGTCTTTTTGGAAAATAATTTGATAATTTCAACCTCACTGAGTAGTTCTTTTATCCATTTAGTCGTTCTTCCGACATGGTTGACCGTAGATACGTTTTTGATCGTTTCAGTGTTGAAAACGTACGTTGAGGTGTAGCTGAACTAACTGGCAATGTTGCAAACAATTGTAAAAGTATTTTTATATTTGGTATAATGTCTATGCAGTGAGGTAACGTATCAATAGCTGAATCTGATTTAAATTCTATATATCTCCATTGATGTCTCCAAATGCGCAACTCTGCTTTAAGAATAGAATTATCATTAGTTGAAAGATCTTGAGCATAGATAGAAACCGCCATCAAAATAGTTTCATCGTCATACATACTAAATTTTGATGGAATAAGTCCCTGTAAAGGTATTATATCACTTAGCCGTTGATTAAATCGTGCATGTAGTTCTTGAAAGATGAAATCGAGAAAAGGAAGAAACACTGATATTTTAAAGTATGATTCTGGATCTTTTGAATTTATATTTAATCTTTGTGTTTGCCTACCACATATCCGAGGCATGCATATTTCAACATTTGCTAAATTTGCTATATCTGAAACATCCTTAAAAATTTGTTTAAAGTGTTCATCTGCACCTTCTATAAGCTCTTCTAGTGCACTGCGAATAACCATGACGTCGGATAATGCTTTAAAAATGTCTTGTTGTTTGCTCTATAGAGAAATACTGAGTTGTAAAGTGTAAGCAAAACACATTACTGTAACTTCAAGCGCAACAAGAAAATCAATTTTTGTCACTGAATTTAAATATAATGCAGCTTTGCATGAGCTTTCAGGATTAGGGTCATGTGAAATATCTTCAAGAGCATGCACTACATAAACATACAACTGTTTAAATGTAATCAATGTGTCATGACGCTCAATCCAACGTGTCTCACACAGTGTTTTCAAATTTTCTTTTTATTTTTAATTATCACTATCACCTAAAATAACGGATTTCAATTTATCAGCTCTTTTAGCTGAAGCAGAAAAAAAAGCAGCAATACTTGATACAATACCCATCATATTTTTAATCGAGGAAACATTACAGGCCTTGGATAAGCAAAGGTTCAAAGAGTGGTTAAAACAATGCATATAAAATGCTAGAGGTTGCTCATTTAAAATCAGACTTTGGACACCATTATGTTTACCAGACATGTTGGCTCCCCCCTCATATCCTCATATTCCTCTAAGGTTATCTAAGCTAAGACCAACTTCTTTAAGTTTTAGTAATATTGCATCTTTTATTACTAAACCAGTTGTTGAAGTAATTTTTACAAATCCTACAAAATCTTCTCTAATTATACGATTGCACATATAAATGATTTAAAAAACACAGAAACAGTACAGAAAAAGGAATAACTAGCAATAGGTAGTTTTGTACTGTTGTTGATCGCAATGGTCGATGTCATCACATGGCGCGTCAGGCCGTACATCTCAGATAACAGTCGTTGTTGTGCACATAACATAAATAATAATTTATTATCTAAATCAGTGTTGCGTATCATAATGTTCGTTACTGCGTTCATATCGATCAAAAAATATTATCCTATACCTTATATTATGTTACGTATTATATACTAACAATACCGTTTTCATAAAAAAATATCATGATGTGTATTGTTTACTTGATATTTTATTATATATTATTTATTCCATAACACGGCCAATGGGAGGGGGGGGGGGCTAAAGCCCTCTTAGCCCTCCCCCTGGGTACGCCACTGTCCACGTCTATTACCAGTGAGTCGCGTTCCGTTCTAATTTTATAGGACCGAAGCTGCTAGTCGCTGCCAAAGAGAAAAACGTTGTTAACCGAACTTTTCGCTTTTCGGTCGGCGACGAACAATATCGGTTTTAAAACGTACGGCGGTTACAGTTGATTTGTTTGTGTGGGTTTCGGTACTGACATCCCTATCTGGTCGCGGCCTCGTTTAAGCAGTCGTCGCTGCGTCGATCCGTGAAAACGCACACAGCTCGACCTCCGACAAATTGTTGGTTACATTTTAAAATTAATGGTTATTCTATAATTATGAAATAACACCTATCAATATTATAAAAAAACCGTTAAATTTGAAATGATAAAAGTTACCATCAATTATATTTAAAAAATATGCGTTCTTGCAGCAATGGCATAAATAAATACGCTTAATTCACATCAAAGAGGTTAAACGGATGAAGAAAAAACGGTCAATTAAAAAAATTTAAAAACAACAAGATACAGGGTATGAGTGAGATAAAGTTCTTCTTCTTCTTCTTCTACTTCGCCTTCCTCCCAACTATTTGGGGTCGGCCACCCTTGTCCTACACCTCCACTTTACTCGGTCAATCACATCTCCTCTGCACACACCGACAGCCCTCATGTCATTCTCCAAAGTCTCCAACCATCTCTTTTTTGGTCTTCCTCTTCCTCTTTTCCCTTCAACGTCCATCTTCATAACCACTCTTACTACATTCGTTTCCTCTCGCCTCATCACATGCCCAAACCATCTCAGAGATATACATTTTAATAATTTATATATTTTAAGAGAGAATAAATTATTTATACAAAAGGAAAAATTAATTTTATAGTAATATTTATAATACTAAGTATTCATTTTTGACCTTATTTTTTAAATAAAATAAAACTGCAAAAATAATAACGGCCAAAATATTCTATAATGCTTTTATGAAATTTGCAGTTACAGTTTCAAACATTATTTCATTGACCACCATCGTTTAAAAAACTGTCGAAAAAAATTATAGTTTTAGAATTTTCTGGTATTTTCATTTATTTGAGTACAATTCGAATTGAAGGATATTCCGAGTGGGATAAAGCTGCGTGTTTAAACTCATAGTCCTCGGGTTGAAGTCAATCACCAGTCGTTTCAATTTTCAAATGAAAGATGACTGTCAGAAACCATCAGCGCTCATTCACCTAATGTGTATATTATACTTTAAAAATAAAAATAAAATAGCATAAACAGGAAAACAATGGATTGTGAACGTAATTATAAAAGAAATCGATTTTACACGGAAAATTATCTTAACCCAGTGTTTACTACGGATACAGTTTAGTATTAAGATAACTTTTTTTCTTTCATAATTCTTTTTTTCTAATTGGAGGTACATTTGTTTATACGATTAGTGAACATTAGCGTAGACAGACAATTAATCTGTGTGTATGATTAATGATGAAAGTTGGTTAACGAGTTTGTATGTATCTTAATGAGTGGACGTGTGCAGGATCTAAAGCCATTACCTAACGGCAAGCGCAGTATATTCATTATTAAAGCTGGTTAAATTATGCCTGTAATATTATATTTTTTTTCCATTTTGTCATCTTTGTTTAACTGTAGAAGTTATATATTCATAATGAGTCTATGAAGTAAATTAACTGATAAGTTTACGTTTTCTGGTAGGTAAATTACAATTAACATACAAAATTATAGGTGTTAAATACTCTAATATTAAGTTATTTAACATATTATATAACATCAGACTTCGCTCATATTTGTTTTTCGGATGTGATGGTTCACCATTGCTTATAAACTATGTATCCATCTCAAACCTATTAGTACTAATCCTTTATATTTTTTTCTGTTATGTTTTCTAAAAATTAACGTAATAACGCTCATAATTTGTTTTTTTCTGTATAATAAATTATATTAAACTATTCATAAAATACTCTACTGTTGCATTTTCTCATCACTAAATCATTAAGTTTTCTCTCCAGTAAATTGAAATGTGGCTTATATATATATATATATATATATATATATATATATATATATATATATATATATATAGTGACTTTGAAAATAATAATTCAGTCCAGTTTATTTGTTGGTAAAATGTGCACGGATATCGACTGTGATGGAATATAGTGGCGTACGCCCATCTGTCTCGTTCCTATCAATGAGAAGGTCTCAATGTAAACACAATAGAGCTAGATCATCACAAAGACCCTTGTTGAGGCCAACAAAGTTGCAAAAACACTCCAATAGTGTCAGTAGAAATTATGCCCCAATCAAAGTTCCCGGGGAAAAACCAACGTGGCAAGGACTGTACGAAGTATACAAGAAAACATAAGCTGATAGTGAAGTTTCTAGACGGTGTACGGCGAACTACATCAAGCACTTGAGCAACAGCAACGACCTGTCTTAGAGCATAGAAAAATATGCAAGAAGATAGTCAGGGACCAGCGAAAACTAACTGTCGAATATTAACTGCCAAAAGATGACATTCACGGCATAAATCGAGTAGCAACCGGCCTAGGAGCGTATCATTGGATGGCGGCACAATTGCTGGTCGGTCGAACATCTTCGATTCTATAGGAACATAATAAAAGATTCTGTTTCAATATTATCAAACCGTCCCCCGTCTCCAGAAATAACTTATGAAGATCAGTCACCTCGTGTACATGTTAGGTTAGGTCAACCTAATATAAAGTACACCACTTATGTGCGATAGGGAAGAATTCCATCCGTAACGGTCAGCTACGTGAAAATCATCGGTCGGGACTTTGAATTCTCTGTCCCAAAGATGTTGTATGTATAGTTTAAGTAAGTACAAATCTCAGCGCGATACAAATTAATTTATCGATCATTTATTTCACAATACGATGCAGCATTCGGAAGAGTCCGTGCACTGTATTACAACCTATGTTCCGCTATGGGTCAACTGTTTACAGTATTTTATTTACGTTATTTTGCACATAATTCATCAATAAAACTACAATATAACAATATGTATGGTAGCCTCATAGCACTAAATAGAGTGTAAAATAAAGTTACTCATATTAACGAATCAATAATACAAATTCCGAACGTAATACATTTTCAACTTCAACCTTAAATTCTGAAGATGACAGAGAATATAAAAAAAATAAAAAATCTCTCATATTTATATTTATGTAATACTACCGCTTTTTTACGTTCGCATCATATTTAGTTGTAGCTACTATGATATTTTCTATGGACTAGACTAAACATTTGCTTCTGAAAATATAATTGTTCGTAATTTAATTTTTAAGGTAAAACTTCAAGCTTATTTTTTTTTACTCTGTTATCCTACGGAATTTTAAAATATAAAATAATTGTATTGATCCATTTGGTTTAATTTCTGTGGTCCTAAGTTTTGAATAACTTTTCTATCGATTTGAGATAATCCGTCATTCAATAATCTTTCCAACAAAGTAATAGTAAATTTTATATTTTATGTTATATACAGTATACACATGTAATAATTTAAATAAAAAATTTTTTTATTAATTTTAATAATTTTTATTATTTTAGTATTTGATATTTAATCTTGATCATTGAGAGTAGGTGTATTTTTAACCTAATTCAATACCACATTGCTTTGCAATTATATGTAAATGTTAAATTTTTAAATTGTTGTGCAATTTTTTGACGTAAATATAACCCACTGAAAGTTAAAATAAAACATGAGTATTGAAAATGGTACGAATATATTAACGGGAAGAGTAATTATGGAAAGGAAAGGGTAACTGTGCAAGATAAGTTGGCATAATTTTTCCATAATGACTAGACATAAATTAGGGCCGAGAGAAAGAATGCTTAATTAAGCCTCGATAATCGCATAAAGCTGTGAGTTAAAGCATAACATTATAATAAGGCCTCTTCCTGAGAATGTTATTGATAAGAAAAGTAGATAAGAAAACCAACAGATACTCTTCTTAATAAAGACTAAGCCGTCGTTGTTATAAGTATTTTGATAATCGCATTATAACCTAATTATTTTTTTTTTAAACCATTGTATTGTAAAATACGTTACATTAAATGTGATGTACCTATTGTTGACGGAAAATATACATTACAAACTGTTGAGCATAATAACACGATTGAAAATGATTTATTTATTTTTTTTGTAAAAATATATTTTCTGTCGAAAATACGATTTAGTGTTTTAATCCAAGGGTCTTCAACCTATGGTCAGAAGACCGATTTCGGCTTGTCAAACTTTTTAAACCAGCTTGTCAAGCTTTTTAAGCCGGCCCGCCAAGTTTACCGATATTTAGTCAGCATTATTTCAAATCTAAAAAAAAATGTGCACATGAAATGATTTCAATGTTTACACTTACTTAAGTGCACAGATGTTTTAAAAAATGAAATACGACAAGTCTAAGTATGGAGTCAACTTAAACGGCAAACATTAACAAATGATGCCGTTGACTGGAACAACAAAGTTTGATGTAAAGTTTACATTGTAAACTATCAAAATATTTCAAACTTCTCATCCAGTAACTTATTCGTACCTCAGTAAAATAAAATTTGAAAATAAAAAAAAACCGTTGTACATTTTTTAAAATCAAAAAAAAATCTTGTCCGTCCTTGTATACTCTTCAACTTGATTACCTCCACGTTCCTGCAAGATATTTTTGTCCGCGACGCCAAAGAGTAAAAAAAAAAAAAGGCTTGAGGCCCTTGTTCCAATCGACGGCGGGAAAAAAGCACGGACGAAAATAAACAAAAACCATAATTTCCGCAGTCGGAAATGTCCACGATGATACGTACACACCGCGGTGCACCGTGGCGTATGGCTAATTTATCTGCGGAAACCAACCACCGCGTGCTCTTATTACCGCGGCCGCGACAAAGTTTTCCATTCGCGTGCACGAACGGTAACAGTCTCGTTATGCACGCGAACTTTGTGCGGCCAAGGTCTGATTAAAAACGCAGCCGGGCGTGTGAGGATCGGTGCGGCTAGCGAACAGAGCGATTGCGCGCACGTACAACGGTCGCGCACGCCCCGGAAAGTTCGGAAACCATCAACATCACGGCGGAGATAGCGCAACACGATGGCGCGCCGACGGTTGCGTTCGGTTTCTCGTACCGGGTTACGCACGTACGGTTGCAATATTTCGGGCGTTCGCCGGTTACCGCGGTTCCGGTACACGGGTCACATGCGTCACGCGAACGGTGAACGAATGTTTCCGGTCCGCAGCGTGACACACACGGCTGCAACGGTCGTCTGCGAAACGTCGCGCCCCGTCTTCGTGCGTGCGATGCCCACCGGGTTCCGAACTATACTTCACACTTGTACTTACTCGCGCACGGTCCGTTATCTCAGAGACTGGACCGGACCGAAAATGTTGGCGAACATCGGACTGAACCGATAGCCAATTTTTTATGAGACCGGACCCATAATAGAATGTGATTTGATAGAGCGGAAAAACGATTCGAACAAAAAAAAAAAAAGAACCGGATGGGCCTCGCTCTTCTGTACACTTGGGGGTGAAGTGCAACTCTTCATAGGATAGGTCATTATAATGGATTTGTTAAATTTGAAATCAATGATAGGTATCCTTATATACGAAAAACGATTCTGAACGGAGATGATATGATTGTCTAGAATATAATACAATGTTATTTATAAATATTGTAATAAGTATATTTTATTTTGAAACGAAAAGTTTAGAAAAATCGAAAATTTAAATTGCCTATAAATAAGTCAAAATATGTCAAAATACTTTGAAAACTTAACCATGTATAGAGAACGTCAATATAAAGATTTCGTGAATATTTCAAGTTGTTGCGATTTTGGTTTTTGAGTATTTTACATGTAATTCTATGTCAATATTCGCTGTTCAAACGCTTTTAAAAAAAAATTGTGCCTATGGATTTTAATAATTTTTGAATGACATTAAGAACTACTTCTGTGGAATCTTCTATTCAATTTTCAAGTATTTTGTAGGAGCCTAATTTTTTTATCACCGATTATAAAAATAAAATGTAAAAAAATCGAATATTTTAAATGCCTATAAGTGGCTTAAAAATCAATATAATATTTTGAAAAATATATAACATAAAGGAAATGCCGATCTTCACAGCTGGTAGAAATTTCAAAAATCTGCGACTTATACTTTTTGAATTATAACAAATATTTAAAATTGTTTGAGAATAAATCGCTATTTTATGCAATTTCGTAAATATTTAAATTTCAAACAGTCATAAAATTTTTTCCTCTAAGTCTGCTAGAATTTTTTTTAAAGATTTTTGAAGAGTAGCTTATAGATAACCTAGTGTTAACATTTTGAATCTTAAGTATGAACAGAAGACATTTTATGAATTTTTATCTACAAAATAACTTGCAAATTTTCGCAATTTTTACATATTTCGTATAAATTGGAACTTTGAGCACTTATAAAAAAAAATTGTGACTTACGATTTTAGATTTTTTTTTTATCAGTTAAGGAACAACTTATAAGAAACCTTGTATTAAATTTTCAAGATTTTCTGGGCAGCCAAAAAAATTTAATCGTTATTTAAAAAAAAAATACTTAAAAAAATTGAAAATTTCAATTGTCTATAAATAGCTCAATAAAAGTCAAAATACTTTGAAAATTTAATGGTGTATAAAGAACGCTAATCTAAACAGTTGGTGAAAATTTCAAGTATTTTCATTGATTAGTTTTTGAGTTATAACAAAATAAAAAATTTGATTTGGTCGAAAACTGGTTTTGCGTAAAAACTTCCGTTTTTCCCTTATTTTTTTAGGGGTTTTCCCGTCGCATTTAAAAAATATTGAAAATTTACCGAAAGTACCAACTAGATTCACTTTCCTTTCAGAAAAGTTGCTACATAAGCAAATCGAAGCATTTTTACTGCCAAAAAAGGTGTTGTCAGATACAAAAAAAAAAAATAAAAAAAAAAATAAATAAAAAAAAACACATATCATTGTAAAACCAATAGATTCTATCACTCCGTTCAGAATCTAAAAAATTTGTAACTGTGAAAGTTTTGAATTATTTAAATTTGCTGGTAGATTATTACTAAACTGTACATGACTAATAATATGTAGTACATAGAAAGGTATTTAATACACGATATATAAAAATACGATTAAATCGGACGGAACGGAGTGGTAGCTAAATACAAGCTTTTATATCACCCGCACCATAACGAGAATAATCGCAACCGTTGTTCTTGAAAATATTTTCAATAATAATTATTTATAGGTATCATGAACAGTTTTGAGATTCACAATTACAAAGTACATAAAACAATGGTGCAGGGGTAAAATATCGATTTCCTTAATAATATACGTGTTGTTAATTCTGTAAATAATGTCTTTAAAATTGGATTTAATCGACCCGGTACCAACTGGTTTGAACCAAACTGATCTACTTATATTTTAGAAACCCAATTAAACTGAAATGATCAAAGTGTAAACCAGAACCAAACCGAAATCTTTTAAAAATTTATGATATCGGTCCCAACCAAACCTTTATCAATTTTTATACGATAAGACCGGATCATGCAAAACACTAGTGTATGCGTATGTATAAATTATCGACATGTGCGAATCGGACTTGATTCTCTGCAGCCGCATTAGCAATACAGCTCCATGCAGACGCATGTTGTGACATATTATTGTGTGATAATTTGTTTAAGCCTATGGTTTCGTTTTTACGTGATGGATGGCAAGAGGTGTGACGAGGGGAAATCGAGAAGAGTTTTACACGTGTTCCCAAGCCCATTGAAAATATCCGAGTACAGTATAAACACGTCCAGTACCTACCTTAGCTGACTTGTCCATTTATAAACCACGCTAAAAATGAGAAACTCTATCCTAAAAATTATGTCACTCGATTTCCGCCTACGGCCGGTAATATAATCCGTTTGATAGACTAGCGCGGTAAAAAAATACCAATCGATCGGGAGATAATGTACAGCGGAAATTGTATTTGTTCGAAAATAATTGTTTCCTCTCCCTCCCCTAATATACAATTTTTGAATATATTCCTGTACTCGCATACCTACGACCCTATATACGTCCTTATTATGCTCGATAACGTCTCAATCATATTATGTAATTAACCGAGTTTAACAATAAAGTGTATCTATTTTTATGGCCATCTTCAACCGTCCACAACACACGTCCACTGTTCGAGGGTCAAGCAAGGAACGATATTTTGCAGTAGAGAAGAAATGACGTTTATACGTGAAACTGTATATTATCTGCGGCAACAATTACTCGAGATTTATGACGATCTATAAACGTCGTACGACAGTCGTAATGGCATCGTTCCACCCGTTTAGATTTTAACGTTTATACTTTTCATGTATCATACACACACACACACACACACACGATTTAAGGTAGGCAATCCTAAGTCCTACACGTTTCTAGAACTTCTACTCACACCCTATACAGTAAGTACTGGCCACATTACATTGGATTGTCTCCAAGTACAGAAGTACTGTATAACCATCAACGTGTATAATCCCCAACGTGTTGTATACGCAATGTGTAATCGAATTCACGCGAGGGTCGATTGTCGTTTTATAATGAACCCCCATCATACACGTGCTGTGGTTAGTGAACTGACTAATATAATTTAGATTCAACTACTATATGTATTATATATGTATGTGCGTACTCATGTCCTTTATGTGCATTGATTTCATAATAGATACAGATGAACCGTGCGTATTGTTCAGTGTATGGCAACAGCGCGCTAAGTCGCATCCTGAAATTGGCAAACATCACGGGAGGTGTATGCTTCTCACGGAGTGCCCTTTACCGTTAGTTAAATGTCTCGTGCATTGTCCGCAGGTTGCAGCGAATGATGAAATTATAAAAGATCAACTGTGTAAATACAATGTTATGTGTCCTGTTTATTCATTTCTTGTCAACGGCAACGTATATAAACATAAACCGACTTGTACAAGTTGTTCGTTCGTATTATTTGCTCCCGTGTTTCGACTTTCTTGTTATTTGTAAATACGGAGGTATTATCATTGATTATAAATCTTCTTCTTCTTCTTTTGCCTCGCCTTCCTCCCAACTATTTGGGGTCAGCCACCCTTGTCCTACACCTCCACTTTACTCGGTCAATCACATTTCGTCTGCACACACATATCATTGATTATAAATATTATAGTATAAATAGTATTTATAATCAATGGTATTATGCATAGTATAGTTACACGTAATGCACTTGCATGATATCACTATAAATTTAAGTCTAAATCAGGGACTGGAACCGTTTGAATTTATCGGTATCGGTTCCGGTAGTGGTTCTCAGAAAATAAAATAACTGTTCCGGTTCAGTTCCAGTTATATAATAAAATTAATAAAGGTACCGGTTTCTGTTATCAGTAAATATAATATTATTTCTTATCAATGAAAAAAAAATAGTGAATATACTATAATATACTATCGTCCACTTGTAAGTGTAGTATAGTAGTATGTAGTATGTAGAGTTGGTTAAAAATAGTATAATACCATTGATTATTAATATTATTGAAATACTAGTATCTATAATAATTGATAATATTTATAAATAGGTGGGTAACTACTAACTGGTGAAACTAAATCGTTACGTATCAGAATTTAAAAGATAATAAAGTTTTGTATTAAAAATTGCATACAATAAATAGATTAGAAATAATTAAATTATAAATAATAGCCTTCGCTCCATAGAAACAGCAGTTATTAATTATACAATACTCCTCAATTATCGATAAACTATGAACAAAAATGTACACTAGCGGGTAGTGTGTCTATTTTATTAAAATCATTGTTTTATTTGGAAGATAATATTGATTTAAATTATGGTATATACTGGGAAAAACATTTTTATATAATATTATTTTTTGATAAATATACACGTAATAAACACTTCAAAAATATAATTTTAAATAAGTAAAAAATAAAAACTTTGTATAGTTCTAGGTATAAACATAATTAGAATGGATCCCTGATTATTTATAAACAAAGTTATAACTGCAAATAATTTATGCTAAATAAAACTGTTTTATTTTGGAGCCTAAAAGAACCTTTATAATTGAAATATTCCGGTATTTTATTTATTAAAATAAAGGTTTCGGTTCCGATATCGGTTTCAATTATTTAAAAGGTTCCGGTTCCGGAACCGGTTCTTTTCGGTTAGGTTCCTGTCCCTGGTCTAAATATGACATGTCAGTTATTATTCCGACACAGCGGTCGTTCACTCCTCTATATAGGAAGATTCCTAACAGACCATCCATATAGTTTTCATTGTGTAGTATTATGGTTATCTATCTATAACGCATAAGAGACAAATATTTAACGAGGTGAATTCCTGAATTATAGGTACTTGGTAATAATTAGCATAAAAAACAATTAATCGATGCACATATAAGAAACCAAAAAAATCAAGGCATCAAGCCATCTATGATTTGTAAATCAATCGATCAATCGTTTATAATAGTGTATAATACTTGCTATCTCGAGTTTAAAATTGTCCAATCCGTGTAAACAAGAAAAAAGTATACACACGTATAATTATAATACATATAATACATATTGTTTGTAAACTAGGGTGACCATACGTCCTGTTTTTTACAGGATTGTCCTTTATTTCAGCGTTGTGTCCTGTTGTCCTGACAAACTTCTTTCAGTACGCTTTTTGTCCTGTTTTTTTGATCAAACAAAATTAATGAATTCGAAAACGAAACTTACGAAAGTAAAAAATAATGATTATAATTCTAATCTTGTGATTGTCTGAATTTATCAGTATGGATAGTATGTCTACGAGTTATCGGAGTTAATAAAATTAATAAATTAATATAATATTTCAGTATTTTCATATTTATACATTTCGTATAGAAAAATTAAAGGATTTTTGCGATTTTGTTAGTATTGAGTATAAAAATATCTTAGGATATCGTTGGTTATCTCTATAGCCAGCTGTTTCTAGAATAATAGATTTATATCCTGCATTGAAATCATATTTTCTGTCACAAGAAAAGTGTCCCACTGTTTTAAGAACTTTTTGTAATGATCATATATCCATTGCATGGTCATATTTTCTACAAAGTCAGTTGAAGGTGGTATGTGATACAATAAATAGGATAGAAGGTGATCATAAAAAAATCGGAAAAATCAACTTTTTTTTACATCAGAGCTCAACTTATTTCAGATCTTGATAAGAACAAACTGTACAGTGGAAAAAAATTTATTGAGATATTTGATGAGTTTTATGAAACGTTTTTATCGTACATGGAAAAATGGAGATATCACTTTGAACCACTAAAAGTTTTTCGTTGGATTTAAGTACTAGATTTTCCAATTTGGAGTGACATACAAAAAAGTTTTAAATATATTAATAAGAATAATTCAACATTGAAATTCGATGAAGATTAACTTTTTGACGAATTTAATCATGTGATAAATGTAATGAAGGTTAAAATTCAAAATTGGAAAAATGGTTCAAAAGCCGAAGATAGGCGGTGTGAAATATTTAAATTTCTAGAAAAAAATAACATTTCAATTAAATTATGATTATTTTAGAGTATTCAATGGCTATTCCAGAAACTAACACGTCGGTAGAAATAGTATTTTCAATTACAAATGTTTTATGGACTGATGAGAAAAATCTATTTCTTGTGGACACAATTAGATCGATAATAATCGTAAAACAACATTTTAAAAATGTTTGATGTACAGAATTTCATACATTTCTTTTAGAATACCCACAATTATTAAAACTAATTACTTCTTCAGAAAAATATGAAAAATCAAATAGTGAAGATATCTCTGAACAACCGTCATCAAAATGAATTAATAAGTTATTTAAATAAAGTAAAGTACATGAATTTAATCTTATACAGTGTTATTAAAAATTATGTTTTTTCACATTTAAAAATCAATAATATATATATATATATATATATATATATATATATATATTAAGTATTAATAAAAAAATTAAAATTATTATTAATTTTGTCCTGTATTTTTTTTTTTTAAATATGGTCACCCTATTGTAAACTAATGTATTGGTATACATTTATACCACGATAGATATTTATTATTAACGTCGGGTTTTAACAATTTTACCACGTAAAACATGCTAACAAATGTTTATAACATTATTTTTTTATAAAATTTTATATTTTTTTTTAATAAGAAATCATGAAATAATGTTCTGTCGATAAAATATAACGAGTTACAATTTAATAAAAATCAAAAACGGTGAAATGATCTAATAGTATTAATTTTATATACTACATACTACTCGAGTATTAATTATTAATCAATGTACATAAAAGATCCCTTTTGTGTTATATTAAAGTGTGACAAGAATAAAATCTCAGAAAACAGTTTTAAAAGTTTTGAATTTAATTTTAATTGAAATACACATTATTATTTAAAGTTAATCAACTAAACAGCTAGATGTGACAAAAGGAGATAGTATACATTCTTAGTAATTATTAGATTAAATTTAAAATTACTTTTTTATTGACTGTGAATAGATACATTTAAATGCTAAGTATTATTTTCATTTATTCTAAAATAGTTTCAATGTGTATAAAAATAACATACAGAAACATATAATGTAATTCTTAGTTTGGTTAAGTTCAACACGTGCCCCAAAGCATTCGGTGCTTTTTAAAGCGATTCTCTGTAAAATCGCTCATTATTTCATTGTTAATGGTACCTAACTCATTATAATTACGTCTCATAAAATACATTATATAATTTAATCAAAATAACATGGCATTTAATAAGGCTTTTATCGTACATAATTATCTTGTACAAGTACAATTTCTTAATTTTTTAAAACCAAAATCCTTCGTTATTCTTAGTATGATATATTTACTTTATTTTATAAAATAGCACTTTCTAACCACTATTAATATTGCTTATAATAAATGCAAAAAAAACTATTTAATGTTATAATCAATACAAATATAAGAATTATTCCATAACTATTGTACTTTCGTTGTTTTTGAAATATTATTTTCGGTATTTCGTGACAACTTGTAACATCGAGTGAAAAGTTCACTCAACTATACATAATACGATTTATTAATACAATGATAATAAAATAACATCGATTCGTACATTATTATTGTACTGTCAATATATGTATTGACAGTACAATAATATATATATCTATTAGTTTATAATCCAAGTATCTGATAAACCGATTTTAATTTTTATTGTATTAGAGGCGTCTCGTATTTTACAGAATAATCAGTACATTATGATGTTGATAATTTATATTATAATATATTTTAACATTCAATATTAATGTAAGTTTATTTAAGCCTCATATTTTATGTTGATTATTTTGTATACTAGTCGATCCATATATTTTAGATTTTTTAAAATGTATATTTTCATCAGCGTAGTATAAATATTTCAAAATATTAAAAATATAAACACTTAAATAGTTCACCAAAAAACTATGCGTAAAAAAATACCTTATACCTTACATTCATATACTTTATATATAAATACCTTATAATCGGTTTCATCTGTTTCGTCCCATATTAAAATTAGAAGTGTCTACTATCACTAAAATAATCATGTATACATTACAAATCAGACCCATTTAAGCCTATAGTATTCAAATTAACGGGAAAGTACTAAATTTTCTTAAATTTACACCATTCAAACATTTCAATCTATCACTCTTCGAATCATTACCTCAGTTTCTTAATACATCACAAATAATACTATCTATAAAAGGTCCTCAAAATATAAAATATAAATCAATGAGCAAAAAAACACTACTCAAATTTACATTGTAACCTCGATTTATAATTTCATCATAAACCTTCCCTATAATAAGACATGTCGAAAGTGGCGTTCAGAGTTTTTGAAAATTAAATAATGAAAAATATATAAAAATTAAATAAATAATTATAATCCCATCATTGATGGTTCTAATGCTGTATGATCCTAAATTGCACCTATTATTTCATAATGAATTTTTTTTTCCGTTAAATTTTTTTTTTTTTTTCCGTTGCACATATCATAAATGTAATTTTTCTTATTAACTATTATATGAAAAAAAAAATTTGAAAATATTATAACAATTTTAATATATTTGGATTATTTAGTTCGTTCTTAAGAAATTATATAGCAGCAAATTTTCTTATTCAAACGATAATTGTTATTATTTTTTTGAACATTTTCATTTTATATAGGTTTTATAATTTTGTACAAACACTGTACTTACTTAAAAATTTTCATATTTAGTCAATCAGAGTAAAAATTTAACGTGAAAATCGGATTTTTAAACGTGTCTTTTTTTATAGTTATCCTAACCATTTTTATATATAAACATTTAAAAAGCTTTATGTTGAAAATGAATAAATTGTTTAGTATTATATTTTCAAATATTTATATAATAGGTGAAAAAGTTTAAAAATTTGCTTTTTCTTATTTTAATAATCATTAAAAAAAAATGAATGTGTTGTTTAATAAAATGAGATCAGGTAATTTAAGGTTATACATGATTATTAATTATAATTTATTATTGGTTATAGTTAATTGTTTCAAAGGAAAACATTTTTACCATAAAAGTTGTGATTTTCCCTTGAGGAATTTTAATTATAGGTATCCAATTAAAAACTGGAATAAATATTACATATTGTCTTGTTTTATACGTTACCTATAAGGGTTTTATGTGTAAAAAAAATGCTACTGATTATACCGGGATTGAAATGAACATACATAATGTATAGTTTATATTTTAATACATTGAATTTAAATATCTCTGTTTATTAATTTAGATAGCAATTCTAGCTTAGTAAATATATAAATTAAAATTATGATTGACTTCTATTTGAAAATGAAAATGATCGTGTTTTTGGTAAAAATAGTCTGTTGAGAGTTTATATTCGTTTCCTAAGGGTTATGTATGACGTATACAAAAAAAAAAGGAACAAACTTACTACTCAATGCCAGCCTTTTATGCCACTAAGACAAATTATTATTGTTTTACTCGTATTCGATGTTAACGTATGTATTTGAAGAGAACAGTAAACTGTTGTATTTTGTAAAACGATTAGAACATACACTTAGTTGAGCGTTGAGTTAGTCAGTTTCATTTAATTAAAACAAATTATTATTGTACGTATGTACTTACAACCTAAACTTAAGTATTTTACTCAGGAGTAGCACAATGTTGAAATATTGGAACATGCAGTGTGGACGTATTAATGCCAAATTCCCGGATGGTCGTCTATCCAACAACTTGCAACGCCAGATAACTTACTGTATCCCACTATATCCACGAAAAATGTATTTTCATGTATTTTATTTCGATAGATATATTTTTGTATTCTAAATGAAAAATATTAATTTTATATTTCTAATTTTAAACAA
Source organism: Sipha maydis (assembly GCA_034509805.1). Lineage (NCBI taxonomy): Eukaryota > Metazoa > Arthropoda > Insecta > Hemiptera > Aphididae > Sipha > Sipha maydis. The sequence goes on from JASXSY010002066.1 coordinate 134,557, forward strand.
AAAATAATTATAACTATTCGTATTGCTCTTGTAAATTTAAAATCATTAATAAAGATAACAAAAAGCTCAATATTTTTTTTCGTACTCAGAGTTTCATACAAAAATTAATTTGTTGTGATACTCATATCATTATTTTTTCTAAAGTCAAAAAAACATAATAAAAAAAAAAAAAAATTGAAATAATGTATTTGTAGATAAAGTTTTTTCCATTATTATATATTAGTTTACTATTAATTATATTATACTTCTATACAACTATGATTATAAACTATGATTATAAACTATGATTATAGACTATATTATACGATTCCAATTAATTTAATATTTGTTTCGAAATACTTTCTTTAAATATTTAATAATTAAATAAATAAATTTAAATTTAAATATGTTTAGATTGTTTATGAAAGCTATCGGTTTGATGGTCTGTAATTATTTTCAAACATGTTTGAATAAATAAGATGTAAATATACGAGTATCACAAATGTATTAAGTAAACTGCCTATTGTATAGGTTGCCAAGAGACAAAATATAAATGATCAATATAAATGCACATTGTTCAGTGATTTAGTTACAGAATTTCAAATAAGACATTTATTTCATATACACGTTAATAAAAAAAAAAAATCAATTTTTATAAATTTAAAAATTAAAAAATATTACAAATATATAATTTAATTTAGGTTTGTGATATTGCATTAAATATAAATTAAATGTTTTAATAATTTGTTAGATAAATTTATTAACGAAAGTGTCTTAAGTAATGAGTATATTCAGGGCCGGATTTAGATATTCGGATGCCTGGGGCAAATCGATTTTTTGAGGCTCCTAGCAGTAAATAATTAATATTATCTATGTAATAAAGGAAAAAAAATTAAAAATGTGCATAGTTGCTCGTTAAAACTATCTGCATAAACTTGTTTATTTCAAATTTAAAATTCCACTGTTCATGCTTCACAAATCACAAATTTCAAAATTTATTTAAAGATAACAATTTTATATTAATTTTATTAAACTTTCATAACTTTAGTGGAAAAAAGTATAATAATATCACAACGTTTATTTATTAAAAATTTTAAATTTAGCCTTTACACTATTTAATATTAAATATATATTTACAGTTTAATTAAATGTAATATATAGTAAATACTAATTAGTACAATCAAAATAAAACTAATAGTTGAAAAATTTTAAAGTTATAAAAAAATAAATACATTTTTATAAAAATGATACTTTTCTTGATTTTTTTTCTGCGAAATCATGTATAATTTCATCAAATGATAAAAAATCCAGTACATCACTTTCAATGCTCATAATGGATAACATATTTAATCGATCATCATACATTGATGTTCTCAACCTATTTTTGATGATCTTGAATCTTGAAAATGTGCGTTCGGCACTACAATTAGTTACCATTATGACAAGATATATGCTTAGTGCAACTGCAACATTTGGAAAAGCTGTATAAACGGTCCTTTTCAATCAATGTCTTATACATAAAATGTTCATTACTCATTTGTTTTGGTTTAGAATTAGAATAAGGTTTTATAAATTCAGCAAAATTATCTATTTCAACACATAATAATTCATCTAAATCATATTTGTATACTGTTACAAGTTGTTTAGTTGCTTTTTGCAGTTCTTTATAATCAAGTTCATATAAACGTCCGAAAAAACCAAAACGATCACATATAACTTCATATGCTTTCAGTCTCTGATTTATTGAAGTTGACAGTTGGCCAATGACAGGTAGAAAACAATATATTTTAAACTTTTATGAAGGATTAAGCTTAATTATTAAGAATATTAGATTTATAGTTTCTTTTTCTAACATTATAATCAACAGAGTCTGATATAATTTTGCCTTTTTCTTTATACACTGAATACACATCACGTTGAGCATCAATAAAACACTTTAAAGACTTGACACATGCAACAGCATTATTAAGGTCCAATGTAGGAGCTTGAAGGATTTTATTAGTGACATTAAACCTATCCAGAATTTCGTGCCAAAATATACAATATATTCCTGTTTCAAGTTGACACATTTTTTTGTACAAACTATTTGATTCATGGCGTGTTATTGGTAGCTCATTTAAGTTTTTCGAAAAACTCTACAGAGTAGATTTTATTTGAAGATACCCTTGAACTAACGCTTTAGTCGCATCGGCTCGACATAACCAGCGAGTGATGGAAATTATTTTTGGTACAAGGACATTTGATTTTTTGTCATTTGATTTTAAGTTTTCTGTTAATACATTGTAACGATGAGTCGAAGAAGTAAAAAAAAACATAAATTTCTTCTAAAAAATTAAAAAAAGATACAGTGAAATAACAACACTTAGCTTTTCCTTATAAATTGAAAGAATGGGCTGCGCAAGGAACCCAAGTGGCCAAACTGTTTTTAGCAATCATTTTACTTTGAAGGTCGTTACTTAGGTGTTCGAAGAGGAGTAATTGATGTCAAGATCAATTATTTTCTTAAATTTGTATTGTAAGAGATGCAAATAAGATTATAATTATTTTTTGATGTTTACTCGTTTTTTTCTACGTAGTGCACTTACTTGTCTTAGAAGATGATATAAGTAAATTACTCTAATCCTTACATTTTCTATTTTAAATCAAAGATTGTAATTATATGAGTATGCACTAGAAAAAATGTTTAATTTATAATTACATTAAATTGTTCGTATTTTAAAAAATTTTTTTTTTGGTAATTAAACCTTAATATTCGAACTTAATGAATGCTTCTTCTTTTATTCATTTCAAGCAACTTTAACTGGTGTTTATTTTTAACACTACGAGGAAAAATACACATAATTAATTTTCATAGATCCAATATTATTTATTTAAATGGAATAATACTACTGAACTTTTAAGTTTTCGATATATTTATTGTAATGTCATTCATATGTATGTATACGATAACTAGCACTGTAACACGAGAATTTTATATATTACATCTTCAAATATATATAATTATCGTGTCACAGGGTTAGTTATCGAACTTCTCCGAAACGACTTGATCGATTTTCATGAAATTTTCTGTGTATATTTGGCAGGTCTGAGAATAAGTTTAAGGCTAATTTAAAAAGGGGATTGACCACACCACCTGTGCTCAAACAGGAATTTTGAGATTTACGATAGAAATTTTTGTTTATAAATGAATGCTATGGGGGTTATAAGATTTGGGAATAATATTTATTTATTAGTGGTTGCCATTGGTAATATATAAAATTAAAATATAATTTTGAGGAATAAATTATAATAAATTAAAAAAATTAATGTTAGGTGTTTTTATTTGTTAATTGGCTCCCATGGCTGAGTTGCACTCACTGCAGTAGTGAGTTTACCAAAAAGGAGTTGAAAAATTATAATTTTTTTGTGATTTTTTCGGGCCAAAAAGTGCACAGGATCAGTTATATTATATATAAATGAATGTTTGTGTGCAGATCTGTGGGAAGAGGATAGGTTTTTTTATTCATCGGATTTAAGTACATTAAGGTTAGGTTAGGTTTATGTATTAATTGATTATATTAATCCACCGGATTATATCAAACTTGGTATAACTTTGATACTTTATTAGAGTTAAATCATACACTTATGTACAAACAGCACTAGGTCCGCGATCTACCACAGGTAGATTGATTACTTGATAATATACTGCTGCGAATCAGAATTTTTATTCTGGGCAACAGAAAACTTAAGATAAATCTAGAACATCATCCACCAAATATTAAATAACAAATTGAACAAAGTTTGAGTCATATAGAATTGGTATATTTAACGAGCAACGAAGTACACGGGATCAGCTAGTATATATATATATATATATATAGGATACTGGAAAATAATTCACAGAAAGACAATTTTCCATTAAATAAAATTAATACTTAACGAATTTTCATCTCATCATGTCAACTATACGTTCCTTTTCGCTAAGATTACATTAAATTACTCTTTTCCATTCATAAGCAGCCATAAATACTTCATTAAATTTCACGGACGTGAAAAATCGCGTATTTCTTTATTTCTTTTCTTTTAGTATTTCTTTTTATTTCACATTTTACTATATGTTTACATGCAGTATGTTACTAATTGTAAGTGTGATAAATTTCTTGTCTCTGTAACGTCAGATCATAGATTATGTACATTGAAAATTCAGACGATGTCTCTAGTTTCTTAGATAAATTAACTGTTGCTTATAATTTTTACTTTTTATTAAATTTTTTACAATGAATATACATTTCAATATATATTTTGTAATTATTATATAATTATTATGTTATCATGATATATTCATTTGGAAATTATGCTGTATTGCATGATAAATTTGTTGATTAAAACATGTGTGGTACTATTGTGTTAAAAATGCATATCCATAATCCGAAGAATTGAAGCGTTCAAAATGCACGAATTAGTTACACCGTTGTATTTGTAAATGAATATTTATGACATTGTTTAATTTTGAATACTAAAAAACTTTATAAAGTATTCTAATATTGTTATAGTTCATTATTTACTCGGAATATTATTTAAAAGATAAAAAAAAAAAAAATTTTTCGTATTTATAGTTATTCTAACCATGACAATTATGTTCATATATTGTATAAATTATTGAAGTATTGTAATTCGATGTATATAATAATCATTATTGTATAAAAATGAGAGTTATGATGATTCGTGCCCAGTACTGTAGTATTAAAAAAAGCAAAGGATATACTATACGAGTATAAAATATAACCAATCATCATTAAGTGTTTTGGTATAAATATACGAAATATGTATTGTGAACAAATTAAAATAAAAACAAAACTTTTTTTTTTAATATTTATTATATTTTAATATTGTTGTATTATTATTTTGATTTTCAATTAAATATTTTTTCTATACACACATATACATATATATATATATATATATATATACATATATAATTTATATTTATAATTTTATTTAATTTATTTAATTTATAATTCATATTATTTCATTACAACAGGGAGTATATTATCATAGCTAGAAGGTATTCGGTGTATACCACCGTATATCCTCCACTACAGCTCATATCTGTTCCCATTGCTGATTTCTCAGCTTATAATATTTCTGTGATATCTAATAAATTTATTACTTTTTAAGCAGAATATAAAAATATTCAGTAAATTGTTGATTACTTACTTGATATTGGAATATGTAACAGAAGGAATATGCATAATTGATTAGTGTATATAATCGAATAACTATATTAAAAATTCATTAGATGCGTATATTGCTGGTTATTCCATTCGCATATATTATTTATTTTTTTATACACAAGATAAATTCCTATATGTTCATATACTACACGATAGTTACCGATAAAAACAGGAATCTAAATCAACAATAAAATAATGTACAAAATATCTCTAAAAGGAAATGTGTTTGTAAAAATTCTATAAACGTATACAGGATATAAGAAAAAATATAAATAACTCGAAACTTCAGTATATGACTAAATTCTTTTGCCGAGCTTAATAGTTTTACTAAAAGTTGTAATAAAATAAATAAATTAATAAAAAAAATGACTAAATCTGTTTATTAATTATAAATATAAAGATAAAATATAATAATATTTCGATTTTTAATATTACAACAAATATTAAACTGAACTACAAAAATTTATTCGGAAAAAAATTATGATTTTAATATTCATTTCGAACAAAGTTATTTTAAAAACGAATAATTAGTGACTTTTTTGACTCAAAAAGAAATAATTGGCATTTTGTAAGACGTTTTGGATAAAACATTGGGATGTTTTATTCAACGTAAAAATATTTAATATATTGTTTTCTTTTTAACATTATTGTCTTTGATAATTACAATAAATATTATTTATGATTTTTAGTAAAAAATTATTCGTCCGTCAAGAATATAAAAATTGTTGAACAGTGTAAAAAATATATAAAATAGAATAGTAAATTACTGATAACGATAAGTCATTATTGGATAGGTAAATTTTGATTATCCTATGCCTTTGGAAATATATATTGTCATCGAGTGAGTTATTAGAACGTATTATTAACGATTAATAAACCATAAGCTTTATAAGTTATTAATAAATAAATATTTAAATGTGAAATTATAAATCAAAATGAATTATGTGTAACTATTATACAGATATGTATACCAGAGTTAAGAAAAATAGACATTTTTATTTCAATAAGCGAGATTAAGTATAAGTAGCAACAGGAATATATTGCATTATTCGTAGACAATACCATTCAATTAGGTATTACAAAGTATTTTTGTAATAAATGCCATTAGTGGGAACAATGGTGTTCAATTGGAATTATTTATCACACGCATTGTCGCATATGTATATTAATTAAGTTGTATTACAGACATTAATATTAAATAGTCTACTTTTGAAACTAATAAGAAAATATTATCGTTTAACACGTAATGTTATTATACTGTCTCAATCTATATACGAGTATATATGTAAATAAAAGAAAGTCGGGTTAGTTACATCATTTATAACTCAAGAACGCCTGAACCTATCTTAATGATCTCTGATTTGATGAATTCGTCTCCGCTCCGAATATCAGAATAATTGAAAGGGTGAGTGGATGAAGGTGTTAATTGACATTTTTCGAAAAGTGGTTTTTATTTTGTGGATGAAAGTTTTTGACTATTTTATATAATTGATAAACATATTAAAGCAGCATATGATGCATAAAATAATTCAAACCACGTGTGCTTAACTTAAAAACTATAAAAGTTCCAAGCATTTAAGAATGTATAAACTAAAATGATGCTTCCTGAAAAGTTTAGAAAATGTTAATTAACACCTTTATCCACTCACCCCTTCAATTATTAAAATATATCGAAAAGATTTATGTAAAACAAAATAAAAAATATATTAATCTAGAAAGATATTATTTGAGCGGTTTAATAATCGTATTAAAGTTGTATTAAAATTACGTAATAATATTGTTTTCCGTTAACCGAGCATCACACCGTGTATTCTTCAAAAATAAAAACGCAACGCCGAAATTAACCGTCGCTAAAATTTAGTTAAAATTTTAAAATGTTAATTACTACATTAATTGAGTATTAGGAGATATGAAGTTAATCGGATCATATAGTTATGAATAACATATTAGCTATTAGCGAAACATTATAGTAACGTTTTAACTTATGTAAGAGATATTATTTTTACCCAATCTTACATTTACCCTGGAATAAATGACATAGTTTATGTGAACATATTTGTCGGCAAAATATAAAGTACATAGTTTCCTTAGAGAAACAAGAGGTTCCACTGTTTGATGGACGAAAATAACATATTTGAGCAGGTTATGCGAATTTAGTTACATATGGGGTTTATCCTGACTAAGCAAAATGATTTATGCAGGAAAATCAACGTAAGGTTCAACATGTCTAATTAATGCTTCTTTACCGGGACTTACCTTTTCAAGTTTAAATTATTATCTAAAGATCAGCTGCTCATATATAACTTGGATAAGACCAGATTTTGTATTATCATTTACATCAAGAGATAATAGACGGTGAATATAAATTAAGCAATATTAAATATCTTCCAAAACAACATTTAAAAAAAGATGTATATATATATTTTACATACTTGCATAAATATCTTGATAAAGCTCGTACTTAAAAATATATACAGGCAGATGATTATAAAGAAGAAAAATATAGTATAATTCTTGATTGAAGTCTAAGGCTTGAGTATGTCGAGTATACATGATAAATATATGTCTGCATAATTAAAATTGTACGGCTAGAATGTTAGATTGAAAATAATCAGAGGAATAATTAAGCAAAAGTTGAAATATAGAAAGAGCTGCCCATAAGTAATACACAGCATTAAACTAAATATAAATATTTAGATTTACGGATGAAATGAAAAATCTAAAAAAATTAAAAAAAATATTTACAGTTATTTCTTTGTATGTATACATGGCTTAGTATTTGGTACTGCAGTATATAATTATATCAACTTTTTGATTAATGATCATGTAGATATAGTTGATCAAGTATTTAATTCGTATCATAAACAATATGCTTTGATGACAACTCCACCATAAATTATAAGAACGACTCTTGGTCCATATTATTTTATACCTTCAGAAACCTTTAGAGCATGATTTATATGTACTTAAAATAGAACACAAAATGAATATCTAGCTTACCTGTTGGTAGTATGCCTATAGCTTCTCATTCTCGGAGTCTTTAAATCACTTAGAATATGTAAAAAGGTACCTCCGTAGTATAAAATGAAACAAAGTTTGATTAAATTTAAACGTTTAAGTACAGCTGAAACACAATTATATGTTGAATACGTATAAAATAGCTAATTTACTTTATTGATCAGCAAAATTAAATAAGAATTAATGTTGTTCAAATAATATAATACTACAAAATTTCCATATTTACATGAATTAAAAGTTTTTTTTTAAATAATAATTTACACATTTGATTTATGTTAGGTGTATAAAATTAAAAATGTAACATTTATTTATCGTTATAAAAATAATAAAAATTAGCGTACTACTAATTTCGAAAAATCTCGAAGGTATTCAAGTGTTATGATCTGTATTTTGCTACAAAAATCAGACTGTTGAGGTGCTAGGTTTTCTCTGCATTATTGTATGGAGTCGAAACCTGGACATAAACAGAGTTAACATGCAAAAAATTGAAGCCTTTGAAATGTGGTTGTATAAGCGTATGTTAAGAATTGCATGGACAGATTGAATTACTATCCTAAAGGTACTAGATAGGATGGGTACACAGAAGGAACTATTAACTACAATAAAAGCTCGAGATCTTGAATACATTAGAGACATTATGAGAAATAATCAACGATACAATATACTCTAGCTTATTGTATATTACAAGGAAAAAGAAATGTAGGAAGAAGACAAATATCTTGGACGAAGAATCTTCGCAACTGGTTCAACACAACATCAATCGATTTATTTTGGGCATCACTTGACAGGAATGACATTGCCAATATAATACGGATTAACGTATGAAACGGATAGGAACTCATAAAAGAAGAAGTATTGTTAATATTCATGAATTAATCGAAGAGACTCACTAGAGACTCCTTTCTGTGCGTATATGTATACATAAATAAACTAATATTTCAGACATATAAATATAATAAATAAATGCGTAACCTAATGTATTATTATATTTGTAAAGTATGACTAGTTTTGAGTTAAAAATTTAAAGTCCGGTATAAAGTTAAATAAATCACGATTAAATTTGAAAAAATACATTGAGAAAAATTGGTAGTTTTAAATAATTGATTTATATAGAAGAGATTATTTAAAATTAATTATTAACATGTTAAGAGATATAAATAATTTGATTATATATATATATATGTTTGTATAGGTTTCATTTACAGCTAAAAATTATTAAGTGCATGAAGTTACAAGTTGTTTTGCCGTTGCTCTTTTCAGTTGCAAATTACGGATTGAGTATTCAGATCAAAAAATAAAAGTCGTGGAAGCTGTGCCACTCGACAATTTATGGGTTACCTGGATCGGAATTTGTTCTTGTATTTTAAAACATTCCAAGGCTCTAACCACATAGCACACCCATCTCAATGATTTACTTTAAAATTTAAATATTGTCCTGCCAATAAATGTGCGGTTCAAGTTATCGCTGTGTCGTGATTTTGGTACATACAATTTTATTTCTTGTGTTATTTGAATTCAAATTTTAGACATGATGGACGATCAAACGTTTAACTTGCAAGTTCGTACTAAGTATCATAATTTATTAAAAGCGATGCCTTGTCGTCGAAATCCAGTCTTCTCTGTTTGACACCACGTTATTCGATGAAACATATAACACACAGTTTATGTTTAAGCTTATGTAACATTCAAAGAACATTTTATCTAGTTTTATCTATGCGTTGGCGAGGTGTATTTGTTAATTCAAATATTTCTTGCAACAATTATGTATTCAAATCATATCACGACAGCCGGCGACAAAATGATTAGTCCCGGATTATAACCGCGAGCGTCAAAAGTTTTGCCTTGAACCAGTTGCTGGGCCTGACTTCGCAGACATATCGCATTGATCGATAGGGATCAACACGCTCGGTCGCTACAACAACCGTGACAATATGTGAAACTACAGTTTCAAAACAATAGACCAAACCTGTTCAGGGATGTACACGATATTAGCTCAAACAACCTGGCATTGTTTTGAAATATGTTTTGAGTTCTAATTTTCCATTAATTGTATTAAGTATTAAGTAAGTAGTAGGAACACGAAAATATAAATTTTATACTTATAAATGAGCATACCACTCTTATCTTGGTTCAAATCTGATTTGAGTGAGCATAGACAGTCCATTAATCTTTTCGGTAAAACATCCGTACAATATCGTGTCCTATTTGAAGTTTCCCAAAGTAGCCACTTAGGTCCCTTAATTTTTAATGTCATCATTAACATTGTTCACAAATTAGTCCTTGTCGTTTTTTTCTATTCACTCACTTGAGGATTGTTTGATTCTCTAAAATGTGTTGATCAAATTTGCAAAATTATGTAACTCTGTGGGGTTAACTTAAAATATCAATAAATGTAAACTGATGACTTATCACCGCACCAAAGAATTTTTAAGTTTTGATTATTGCCTTGATGATTTAACACTCTTACGCGTTATTTAAATTAAGGATTTGGGATTCCTTTATGTCCCTTCATTAGATTTTCGACTTCAAATTGATTATGTTGCTAAAAAAGCACTTTGTTTACTTGGTTTTATTCAACGCAATATATCTAACTTTAACTCCCTTAAATGTCTTCATCACTTTATAACTTCCTAATTAAGATGCTTTTAGAATACGGTTTCGTTGTTTTATTTTCTTATACCTCATGTGACATACTACGTCTCGATAATGTTCAGAACCGTTTTATGCATTTTGCTAGCTATCGCCTTAAGATTCCTCACCCACCCCATGATTATGGACACATCAGCGTCATTCTTAAAATAATATCGTTAATTAAGCGCCATAATATCTCCTTTTATTGTTTCATTAATGAACTTATTGAAGGAACTATTGATGTACCCCGTTTGTAAGAACGATTTGATATTCGTGTTTCTGGTTGCACCAGATCCAAAGACATTCTCTATCAAGGATGATGTTGATTCTTAATAATAATCTAAAGTTTTTTTACCTTGGCCAACTTTTATATCTCTTTTTATTTTTTATATAACATAGTACTATTCTTTGTTCAATTAATCTAGACATTTTTATGTAGCTTAAATCAAAATTTAACTGTTATTCTGTTTCGTTATATTATTTGTGTGAAATTTAATTATTTTTAGGCGTTTTGTAATATTGTATTGCTAATATTTTTCTTTATTTATTAGAATATATGCCATACGGCTGGCATATATTAAAATAAATAAAAAAATAAGTTACAGCAATCGTACACTTTTCACAAATTTAAAATATTGTACAAAAATAATTATACCGAAACAATAACAATTTTATACTAAAATCTAATAAACTATTGTAAAATAGTAGTGACTTTTTGCTTCATTATTATTATATAAACGACACATAAGAAAAATCTTCTGCAATAAAAGAAGTTTATTGTGTGATTATTTTATATAATCGTACTTATTTATGTTTACCCATTAACAAACACACAGTGACTACGAAGTGCTGTACAAAACATCATCATATTACATGTGGTGTTATAATTGTACGCATTGAATTACGTGTAAAATTCTAGAGTACTTGAGTACGGAATATAAGTTATTGAATACGTTTTAGAACACGAGGGTAATATTATTTATTAAAAATGGTGTTTGAAAAATATTTGGAAATTTATCGAATTAAGTTTCCCGTTTATTCGGTATAGTGTCGATACGCACGTAACAGAGATGTTACCGTTGCGTGTTACATTTCCGGGCACCACTCGTGTTGATTCAGAATCCGACCTTAAATAGGTTCGGTGTCAAATTAAAGCGCTTACTGATGATCCGTTCGAAAGTTTCGTGGAAAACTTAAAACCATGAAATCCGCGAGGTACGAGGTGTGCGGTACGCGTACTACGTGGTGTAGTAGAACTGCGAGCGAAAATCGCTTTAAATTGTTTAAAAAAAAAAAAAAAAAACCGTCTGGTGTACCTACTCGACGGAGGAAAAACGGAACACAGTTGATCGGGTTTTCCGTACTGTATGTATTCTTATAATATTATCTACAACGAAAGCCGTGTTCGGGTTCTAATCGGTAGTGACGTGTACACGTTTTCTCGCGTTTCACCGAAAGAACAGACGGCCGTCGTGCGGTCCCAATCCCAAAACGTATTAGGACACGTATCGTCGACGGCGTACGGCTCGTGACTACCTGTTATCGACCGCGCATTGCTTGACTTGACGCATTGTGCGTGTTATCCCCCGTCCAGGCGCCTTTAAAACAGATAATAACAAAACATACTGGTATTCCCTTAGACGAAAATGATTAATTACCGTACACTTTTATCGTGTTGTAAGATACACTCTAAAACTAGACTCGACAAATAATAATACCTTAGAGAACAATTATAACAAAAAAAACACAAAATGCTTTGAGGATATGGTTTGAATGGTTTTTCGCAATATGTTATACTACCAAATATAATCAACGTATTGTTAGTAACAAAATATTGTATTAAATATATTAATCGTTTATTAAAAATTATAAAATATTGATATTTATAACATCAATATGAATAAAATGTCTTTATTTTTTAATTCACAATTAAAACAATAATTCTAAGACTTCTCCTGGTAAGATTTTTATTTGTAGACTTTTTTTTCGATAAATTTCAAAAATGTGTTTTTTTATATAATTTTGAAAAATCTATTGGTTTTGCAAATATTTACATTATCGTTTAAAATTTTAGCGAATATTTTAGATTCTTTATTAATTAACGATATTATCTGAGGGTTTTGTTTTACATTATTATGGGTTTTTAATAGTATTTAAATTAAAATAATTTTTATGAGTGATATCAAAAATAATTTTGAACTTAAGTTGACAGTTATATTTATTTAGAGGAACCGCATTCAAATCTATAAAAAAAATGAATAAATGTGCACAATCTTTTAAGAGTATGGAGCTCAGGATGATTAGACTCGAGTGGTATAATTGTATAGATTTGAATTTATTAATCGTAAATAATCAAATAAAATGTACTATTAATTATAATAACTGTAAAATTTAAAACATTTAATTAATTTTTATTTTAAAAATGTACTATACTTTCTGCTTGTCTATTTGTATCTCTAAATAATATAATATTACCGTATACATTTCTACAATATTTTGCTTCATTGTGTGGATTGTAAATTGTGTTGATGATTTTATTAGTGGTTTCATAATATTGCATGTATACGTATTTCGAATAAAAGAGTTTACTTGACAACAAACATAATTCATTTTTTATAATATAAAAGGCTGTTTTTAAAGCAGTGCTTATACGAGTAAATGAATTAATAAATTTATTAAATAATTGTGTTAAAATGTTAAATCTTTTAAAATGTAATCGCATTATAGTATTAATTTATATTAATTTATATTATATAACATAATTCATGTACAGTGTCGGATCCTTGTCTTAAGAGGCAGAGATGCAAATATTAATTAAAGACTTAAATAGAAGCAATTAGTTGTTTTTTACATATTTGTGCGCCACTAACAAATATATGTTTAGAACATTTAATTTATAATTTCACTATTAAAAGTTATTGAATGAAATACAATAAATTAAAATAAAAAATTATAAATATAAAAGAAAAGTCTGAAGAAGCAAAAACAAAAAAACAACGAAACAGACAAATTTTAATTTTAGATTATGATTTTAGAGATCTCTTAGAGCTTGAAGTCCCGAGGCATTGAACCCTCTATACCTCCACTAAATCTGGCACTGTCGATGTGATAATTTAAAACGAATTCCAAAACTTAATTAATGGACGCAATTGTTCAATGTGGATGAATTTTTTTCTACCTATAAAAAAGAATCCACCAGAGATTTTTCACGTTTTCTCTTTTATTTTTTATCAATTTATAAACGATTCGTAAATTTGTCACGAATTAATTTTAGCGTGCACTGAAGATATGTGTATTATTATGTCTGAAAAAAATGACAACTCATGTTTGAAAGAAGCTCACGTGTTCTTTTACTCGACGTTAAATCAATAACGTAGGTTAATATTATCTTTTTGTCAAACCGAAATATATAAATTATTGTAATTCCATTATATTGAACAGAATGTAATTCTAGTTGCTCATTATTACAAATATATCCATATCAATGGTTATATACACCACGTGATTGATTTTCATTTGGTCTCAATTCTACACGAGTAACCCATCTACTAAAGTTCTAACTGTACGCAAAAGAGATACATTTAAATTATGCAAATGGTATTCCCTTCTTCTCTTCTACTCATTGGATGTATGAAAACCAATACAAAGTATTATGAGAGAATATATAGAACTGTAGATTATTTTTAATGAAAACATATTGATAAATTAATGATTGAAGTCAGTTACAATTTTTGTCTTATACCCGTCTATATTTTAAATTATCGTGGAAATACTGCTGACTAATAGATTTTGCTGTTCGACAATAATTTTACGAATATTTTTTTTAATATATTCTTAAAATTATATTATAACCATCGATAACTCAATATTAAGTACTGATCAAAAAACATTTGTTGTTTAACATGTGCAGTATAGTTGAAATATTATATTAGCATCAACAGCAGATGTTGAAAATATCCGCTTAAGTTTTCCTCGAGGTGGAGATAAATTATTAACTTTTATCGTCATACGTTATTTAAACAAACAATTCACTCAGTATTTTTACTTGCGGTGAATGGTTTTTTTTTCTGAAACAATTAAGGACGTACCGTAGTATAGGATAAACCATTTTTTTTTAGAAGCAATTAATTCATATAGGTCTGTACAAATTAAAATTATATTATTTTGTTTAGTGTTGGTATTATATAAGATAAATAATTACAGATATTGCACTATTTATAAATTATATTTTAAAACGCATTACGTGACATTAAAAACAGTTTAATTTATTGCATATAATTGAACATAAACTATTTAAATATAAATTATAATTTTAAGTTCATTATAGTCATACATTTGTTTTTGTAGTAAAACTATGTAATTTCAACTTGCGACTCATTTCGTTGCAAATAAGTTTTATGTTTCGTAGGCAATTGAACATATTCATATACATAATATTCATATACATATTATGATTCTATTATACTTATAGTACACATTATAACAATATGTTCTAATTTATTTTACTCTTACTACTATTGGGGATACTCTATATTCCATTACAAAATCCCAAAATTGTCATATATACCAATGATATTTAATTTTATTTATTTATACTATTTTAATTTACATGTACTTCAATTTGTAATTATTAAAATCAACAAATTAAAAAAAAAAAAATTTCTAAGGTGACTTAATTGTGAATTTTTTTTACATTTAGCCTTAAATTGTTTTGGATCATAAATTTGCGATTTTCAAAAAACCTCTTCTTGTTGCCGATCTAAATTGTTGGAGGATTTACTGTGTCGAATTTGAAGTTCATACATTTTATCGTATTTTAAATGTAACGAATATAATGATCAGTGAAAAGGAAATATTTCTTGTTACCATTTGAATGAAACACACTATATATATATATATATATATATATATATATATATGTGTGTGTGTAGATTATAAAATTTATAATTATTAATATTTAGTTTCAAGTATTTTTATGTACATTTTCTTATTTTATTTTCAGCAGCAAACAGGCAGGGTACTCTACATAATTATATATATATATATATATATATATATATATATAGTACCTATGCATTGTAGTTTTGTGTATAAATTGTGTAGGTAGCCAAAAAAATCTCAGAATTTCGACGAAATCGTTACTGTCAAATATTTTACGACTCCTTTTCGAAACTTCAAAGTAAACTTCATATTTAGATTCATACTACAGTAATATTATAAGTATGCGTGATGTTTACAATGTCACTTCAGGCACCGGAATTTAACATGTTTTTAATTGTGTATATGGCTTCGCAGATAGCGTGAAATTAGTATAAACATAATATTATAATATTTGATTTACTGCTATATGGTAAAGCCCGAAGCAAAGCTTAAAATTAATACAATGGGATGTACATGTATAAATAAAACGAAGAAAAAAATTGTAAAATTAATGCATTCATAGCATAGTGAACGAACGACATCAAAGAACTAATTTTTTTATATTTTTTTTTTTACTTTTGAACCTTTTTACTATGCACATTTATTTTTAAATTAATATTTTTTTATTTTTTTCTATTAACAATCTAATTTATTTACTAGCACAACGGTAACAACTGTTTTTACTCATCACGAAAATTATATTCAATTATATTTATTTTCATACTATCTGAGCTTTTTGAACGGTTCATAAGTAATTTTATAAAATATCTTTATTTTAATTGGTAATAGTTGTTCTCCGAAGATAAATATTACAGCATGTCACATATGAATACTTTTTTATGAAAAATAAGTTGTAAAATGTGAGACATATTTAGAGCTCCGAAACAACAGCTACCGTAAAATAACATAAACATAATTGTATTCACGTACAATATTGTATTCAATGTTTTTTAGATTCTGTATGGAGTGATGGAATCTATTGGTTTTACAATGATGTGCTTTTTTTTTTTATTTATTTTTTTTATTTTAATTTTTTAATTTAATTTTTTTATTTTTTTTTTTTTTGTATATAAAAATTCATAAAATGTTTTCTGTTCATACTTAAGATTCAAAATTTTAACACTATGTTATCCATAAGCTAATCTTCAAAAATATTTAAAACAAATTCTACCAAGATTAAAAGAAAAAATTTTATGACTGTTTGAAATTTAAATTTTTACGAAATTGCATACTATGTATTGCATTATATTTCAATTTTTTTTTTTTATAAATCACGGCTATAGAAACTATATCTACATCTTTAGCCGTGTTATCAATACACCTATGGTGTATATACATATACATTGTATATATCTGTGTTGTTAACAGTTTTTCAAAAACCAAACATAATCTAAAAATATTTTATATATACTATATGTTTATATAAGGTATTATTATAATAACTACATGCATTATTTTTAAATAATTTAACTATGTCGCTGTATGCAACTGCCAACCCATCCTAATTGAAAAATATATTTATCGTTTTAAAATAAAATATACTTTTTACAATATTTATAAATAACAATGTATTATATCCTAGACAAACATATTAACTCCGTTCAGAATCGTTATTCGTATACAATGATATCTATCATTGCATTCAAATTTAACAAATCCATTGTAATAATGACCTATCCTATAAACGAGGTGCACTCCACCCCCAACTGTACAGCAGAGCGAGGCCCATCCGGTTATTTTTTTCTTTATATCTTAGATCAACTCAATAATACTAATTATATCATGCATGATATGTGGGTATAATGTAAAAGATATACATTATAAATTCGTGTAAAACATTGTGGAACGAACAGAAATTGGATATTACCCTATCTAATTTCATACACAGTTCGTACGTGCGATCAACTGTTTAATAATTTCAGATTTATACGTGCTCGCATAGTATGTGTGTTTTTGTTTTCAGTACTGTGAAAAAATTTAATTTTCGTCAGAATTCTGATTTTTCAAAATTTTTATGTTCTTGTGATATAGCACATATTTTTTGGACATTACTCATTATTTTTTTTTCTATTATCTTAATAAAATATTCTGTGCTATATGAATAAAGTATATTACACAGTATTTTAAAATGCAGTTATATATAAGCATATTATAAAAATACATTTTTAATGTAATAAACTATATAACTTAATATTCATTAATTTTCAAAAAGTCAATCTAAAGTATATCAATACATAAATATACTGTATATAGGTATGTCAATTTAAAATAATAATCGTTTACCATTATTATAACATAAAGTTCGTTGTCATAGGTTGAAACCAAGCTTAGAAACCTCACTAAAACTATAAGCATATAACAAAAGTGGTCGTGTTTTATCTAACATCATTAGTAAAATAAAATTGGATTTAACTCATATTAAATATTGGCGTCATATAAGATTCCTTAATTTTATATGAAAAATAAATTTAAATACTTAAGCCGATAATACTTCACATTATATTCAAGTTTCTTCTATTATTATATCGAAAACTGCCGAGAATATTGAAAATCAACACTTTATTGTATCTTCTGAGCCCAATTACTGATTTAATGAGATGCTAAACGTGATTAACATTCTACAGGTTCTTCCTTCGAAATTATAGCATTAACGCGGTATGTTTGCCTTTTGTTTAATCGATTGAATAATGATTAAATAGTGTCAAGAATAATCCATCTGATGAAATACCGGACGTCATTGGTATGAATTAAAATAATTACTTGTTTTACATTACAAAAAACTAAAAAAAAAATTATATCGGTAGCTAAACACTCATACTACTATACTTGACCTGAATTTTGGACGCACCACCACACAAGAACGAAATATGTACATGCCTCTGTAATAATATGCATACGAGTATTGTATAATATATATTATACATTTTATATACGCGTTTTATCGTATATAAGTGATAGTAGCGCAAATTTCCGATTATATTCAATTGGCTGATCAATTTTTTTTTCATGAATTATAGAATATTCAGACGATTTGCTGTCAATACAAAATTCTTCCAGCTCTCTGTATTGTACGCATAGTTCATGCCAATCTAATCTCAGTTCCTGCATGTCTCTTTTTTTTTTTCTATAATTATAATATTTGCAATGATTTAGTTGTATATGTGATGCATTACAGCTGATTTGATTTCGTGCATCATAGTATATTGTATAATATGCATCAACTTTCCGCACGTTTGCCGCGAAACTAAACGCAGCACACGCAAACGTGTCGGTAAATCGGTAATGTCGCGTCGAGTATGATTTCCATAATAAATGTGCATGTGCGCGTATATCAAAAGGTGTACAGAATATTTGCTATGAGAATAACGAACCCTTATCACGTTTGAAATGCACGATAAAATATACGGAGTTTGAATCCTCGTTGAACGCATATCGTACGATGGCATAGCTGCGCGGCAGGTATATAATTACAGGGCGATCAAAATATCGAGTTGCAGCGGTTGTCTCCCATGATTATGCAAGATAGAGAAAAACGTACGACGGTAGGGTTTCACAAAGTACGATCTATAACTAGTTGCAATATTTAAATTTTTGATTGGGTGCTCTCGTGGTTACTATACGAACCAGATCTAATGTCAAACATCTACGACACATTTTTCTCCATGTTGTACTCCACATATAATTGAGAAAACCGCGACATCGTGCCATTTAAAGCACCTTGTGTACATAATATACATATATTCCTAATTAATAATTTATTTC
>JASXSY010002067.1:0-51459 GCA_034509805.1 Sipha maydis
CCAATGCCGAGTTAAGGTAAATATATTGTGTGGGCCGGTTAGTGATAATTATCATTATTCGTAAAAAGTAGTATGACCAACGAAATTAAGGGTGATTTAAAACAAGCTTACTTCCTGTTTTACTCTTAAAGTAAGCATTTTTTTTTAATTATAATATATGAAAAGTGTATATGTACCTACTAAAAAACTATACTTTTTAATACATAGATTTTTTCTGTTTTCTTACAAAGTTTTATTTTTTATTTATTCATTTTTATTGAAATTTTTTAATTTACAATTAATCTCGAAAATTATGTGTGTTTTATAAAGTTAATGTGGCAGTATCAAATTTTGTTTTTACCTTTTCATTTTTTTAAATAAAACAATAATTATTCATTTAATATTTTTGGAATTTTTCATGTACTAAGTCAATATTTAGGCCAACACATACAAAATTATTCAAATTTAAAGTTTCTAATTATAAGTCTATAAGGCTCGGTTTTTCAAGTGTCTAAATAACTGTAAGTTTACTAACCACTAGTTAATTTTAACTGTCAATTAAAGTTCCAGTTAAATAGAATGCGGTTTATCAATGAAAGTATCGTGCCTCAGTTAATAAACCAGTGGTTAACTGTTAAAACAATTTTTTTTTTTATGTGGTCATACTGCAAAATTTGTGATAAGTTGTAATTTATTATTATTATCAGTTATTTTCACTTATTCGTAATATTATAATAATATAAAATATATTTTATTTTTCAAATGGTTCAAATAAGTTTCTGGCATTTTTACAAATTGATTACGAAGTTTTGCTATGGCCAGACTTACATATCTTACTATAAGACAGGCAGATGATTTACTAACACCAATTACATCTCCTGCACTTATTAAAAAGCTCCCAGTAGCATAAAATCGCAATGTTAATAATAATTTTTGCATTGGTGTTATAGCTATATATACGTCATTATTAAAAGTCTCTAGTATTCAGTTATCCTATAATTACTGAATAATACGTACCTATCTGTATTAGTGCTAATATAATGTGCTATCAAATTTAAGACTTCTATAACTGTTTCTTTAGACAGACGGAAACGCACTTTAAAATCGTAATCGCCCCATAATAAATGATCTACTCTGCAGTGTATAACATAATGCCTGCGTTGATAATTCATGTATTCATGAAGTTTAGTATCATCGTCATCAAATAATAAATTATCTAATAGAAGATCCATTGTTACGAGTATTATTAATATATATAGAAAATAAATTAACAAAAACTTTATACTTTATATATAAAAATATATTAAAATAAAAATAATTATCTATGAATCTTTATCAAAAAATTATAAAATTATATAAACCAACAGTTAATCTTTATAACCGTAAGAAATTGCATCAGTCAACTTAAATAATAGTTAAAACTTCTGGTTAGTTTAACTGGGACTCTATAAACAGTTTAACTAGAAGAAAACGGTAACTGTCAGTTATGTCATACTAACTATCAGTTAAATGCAATTGAGAACCCGGGCCTAAGTCTATGATAATTAGTAGGTATTATAATATTTTCCTGTTGTTTAATAGGTATATACAGTTGCGAATAATGATTAAATAAAATGACAAATAATTTGTTAAATTATTATATCATGTTGTTATAAAATAATAACAATTTTGTTGTATGGATCAAAGTAAGTTTAGTGATTTATTCATTCATGGATAAATTCAAGGAACTCCATTAAGAATGGTTTGAATTTCGGTTATGTTTTATGAAAAATGTTAAAAAAATTATTAGTTAAAAAAAAAAAAATTATAAGCCTATTTAAGAAACAGAGCCTATTTAAGAAACAGAAAATGAAATAGCCACAATGTCACAAGATACTACGTAAAAAGTCAATGTATTGCAAAATATAGTCTAATGCAGTATGCATAGATTTCCTATAATTTAAATTTCGAAAAAGTTCATGATTAAAGTACAAAAAAGTGTTGAGCATGGTTAAAAATTATCCTTTATTTTACAATTGAGGTGGCGAGCACGACTAGGTCTATTTATGGTGGTTTATAGCGTGCCGCACTGCATTTATTACACACAATTGCGGACGACACCATGTTTTGCATTGCTAACATAAAATAACGGTTATGGTTATAAATCTTATTGAATTGCATCAGAAGTCAATGGGCGAAACGGGCTAGCGCTGTAATTTCCGGACGGCGGCGAACGAGGCTCAAGGAATTTAATTTCGCGTCCGGAGACGCCTCCCGCTGCGTACGGGTCGTACGGCATTCGTGCAACGCGCGTACAGGGAGCTTCAAGTGCAATATTATTATCCCTACGGCTTAAAGCTCACTTTAGCTTACATTATCGTTGTGTGACACGACAGAAACTCAGAGAGCCGCCGACAATGACCTATTCGTAAGACACACATGCGATTTATTATCCTCTAACAAATACACTCATACACACACACACACACACACACACACATATACACATAAGCACAAGTACGTATACACTAGCACACACACACACACACATATACACATAAGCACAAGTACGTATACACTAGCACACACATGTATATGCAAACTCATACGCACGTATTTATCGTAATATTTATGTGTACCAGACCAGCTGTCAAAGTTTACACCATGTCCAACCATACGTGAATTTTTACAGCCAGGTTAGTCGAAACAGGGTTACGGGAGTGGGTTTATGTGTGTGTGTGTGTGTAATCATAGATTTTACAGAAGTAATAAAACGAAAGAAAAGAAATGCTTGAAAGACTTTTTGAAACGGTATTACCATCGATCGACTGATTCAATGAGTCTGCCAGGCTTCTAAGCTTTACAATCATGTAATTAATTTCCTACATACGACTATTTTTATACGTGATCGAGGTCCTTTAATAAAATAATTACGTGTTATAGATAAAATTAAACTAACAATATAATGATAACACGTTAGTTTGATATGAAAAAGTTTTATAAAGTATTTACGATTTATTTGGGAAATTATAAAAAATATAACTATTTTGTCTGATATCAACTCACTCTTATATTGTATTTAATATGGTAAATGTTTTTAGTTTTATTATAAAATATAACCAATAAATGAAAATAATTATTTTCTAATCATTATTACACAATAATTAAATACTAGACACCAGGAGGCATAGCACATTGTGTCCAGTGCGATCTGTACATCACGTCAATTATTGTAGTAATATTTTCAATCATATAAAATGCATTTACGAAACGCGATATTCAACAGTGCCGTAGTAAATACAACAATAATAAAATAATACCGGTTAGGTCAAATTTGTTCGGCACGGTTTCTCCGTTTGACACGCGTCCGTGCTCGATTATTATATATTCGATAAGTTCCGTAACAAAATGTTGCCGCAGTTATGGCGGCACGGAAAAGGGCAAATCGTCTTCGGTGGCAGGAGAAAAGCGCTTGCTCACGTAAAAGGTATGCGTAGTTGGTAGGTAAATAGTTGTTTCCAGGGTTACTTAAAGAACCTATGAGCATATCGGATATTTACTACAGAATACGTGACGGGAATGCAACGCCTCGGAAGCATAACACGTGCTTTACGCTTTTTTCGTGTCGTCCCTCAATAACGAACGTCATAAATACGTCTCAGATTTTTTAGCAAATGCATATTTTTCTAAAATTCACCTGAAAAAATTTCAATTATAAATTTTGAAGTCTCGTACAGTATAGATTCCTAATGATAAATTTTGTTTTTGCATATTTTGCATATTTAAGTAAAATTTACAATGCATTGCATATTTCTACATAATTCCATAGAAAATACATATTTTATAAATAACTAGCTAAATTATCAGGGACCGTATGTATTATTTTCTTTTTAATATTTACAGTATTATTTTAGAATATTATGGGTAACATTGTTGAATGAAAATAGTTATTATGCTTAATCAGTTTTTTATATTTTTTTATAATACCTACTTCCTTAAAAACAATATTTTTGATTCTTCCTTCAGGCAACAGTTACCAAACTATCAGGAGAGCTTACACATATACAGGAAATGTATAATTCACCATGTAAAAAATAGTTATTCCTTCAATCCACTTTCGCTACTTTCAAAGATTGTCTTTGTTCTTTGTTAATCGTCATGACAAAACAGACCTTGACTGAAAACTATAGCTATTTGAATTGAAAACGGCAGTCAGATAGAATAAAGGTATTCTTGGTAGAAAAACTGTTCCTTCTGTACCACAGCCTGTATAAGATAGATGCAGTACTTGGTATCAGTGCATTTTTTAACTAATTAACTAGGCGACACAAATATCGTCTGATGATTATACTCTGTCAACAGTATTTTGAAAGATTGGGCGAAATAATGCGAAACGAACGTGTAATACTATAAAAGTACTATGTAGGTATCGTATTATACATTAACTATTTTGAGAAAAAACATTTTTTGTCGCCCAGAGAAAATTCCTTATAAAATGTACTGCTTGGTATACATACTGTGTATACTTGTATACTGGTGTACGCGTAATGTGTCGAATATTTTTTGTCGACTAATTTATTAGAGAAATTCACATATACACGTTGATTAGAACAAACACACAATTGATGTACAAAAAAAACGGGTGGTAGGTTTGGAAACTCGCGGGCTGTCGTGTTGCATGCGACGTATGGGTGATCAATTATTATTATTAATTAAATCACTTATATGCAACATATTTTTATATATTTTCTAACTGTACATTTAAAGTTCAAGAGGAACCACTGTACCTTCTGTTGTTAAGGCTTATCGCATCCGTTCAAGAATACCCGATAAACCAATAAATATTGTAGCCGAGTTAATGTCCACCAGTGACGTAGGCAGGGATAGGGTTTTAGGGTTTTATCATTAATGTTATCGTAGTACTAATAATAATCAAATCAACCAACGGCTTCTTGGTGTTCTTGTTTAAGAAAAAAAAAATTGTGTATTTGGTGTTCAGGATTCAGCCACAGTTTATAAAGGATATGAGTGCTAAATGAAAAAATATCTCAATATTGAGTTTTTTTAAAAAAAAAATAAACCATCTCCTGATACTTCAGAATAAAATAATGACCTTTACCACAAAGTGAGACTATAGAGTCACAAAACCTAATTTTAGTAATTACCTACTAACTACTCGAATACAAATTTTAAAATACTTATTTTCACTTGATATTTAGTAAGTAAATTGTACATAGGTAAATTCAGAAATATAAGTATTACAATTACAAATATCTTTTAAAGTTATTTGTATAGATAATATGTGTAAAAACTTAATCAATAATCAACTGTCAAAAGGGCGTTTGTGAGTTTATGTTTTAAAAATTATCATTAACTATGAATTAAGGTCGAAATCATCTATGTTGGTAAAAATAAGCATGGCTGCATGGGTTTTTAAAATATTTTATAAAATAAAAATTAACTAAGTAAATAAATAAGCTACTTTTTAATGTAATTTAAGTACATAGCTATTTTATGCTTGCTTTTCAAAACTTTTGAAAATACCTAAAAAGTATTTTTAGTTTAGGTTGAATGGGTAATATAATAATTAATAAGTAATAAATAATATACTTTTTGTCAATATCAAAAAAGCTTAGTTAAAATTGCTTTAGAAGTGCCTTAAAGCTAAATACTTTTACTATTCTTAAATCTATTTAAATGCTTATGGTTCTCTTAAAATAATGATTTATATGTTTGTTTTTTGTAACATACTGTTCTAATATTTTTCTTATTACCTTCATTTCAACTGAATCATTTGAATGATTTTATCTTAGTTATTTATTATTGCTAATTTCCTAATTTTTAGGAAAATGTTGAGGAAGTAAAAATTCAAAATAAAAATACAAAAAAACTGCTAAGTAAATGTGTTAGAAATGATGTATCATGTTATGTTGGAAAAACAGTAAATTGATACTTAATGACGTTTAAATTCTTGTAGCTGTATGTGGTGTATTCATATTAGTATCAACCATGAATACTTGAAAAAACATATTTCTGAGTAATTTTACTTACTAAATAATAATTAATACAGCATTGGATTTTTTTATTTAAAATTATTTAATCATGGTTGTTTTGTATATCATAATTAAGTTTAATTAAATTAACTTTATTAATTACTTAAGTTAAATTTAATAAAATAATAAGTTGAACTACCAACATTTTAGTCTTAAGTTGTAATTCAAAGGTTATCATAAAATACAAAAATTAGATGTGACATTTATTCTAGGAATCAATGTCAAATGATAAAAAACTTGACATTTTGGATAATTTATGGATACCAAAGTTAAGCTACAACTTCCCAAAATCTGGTAAAAGAAATTTGAAATTTCAACACTGTTGGTTGCATGAATTCAAATCTTACTCTGACATTAAAGATGGTGCTTATTGTAAAATATGTATTTTTTTCCTTCTCCTAATGAATGTGTAGGTAAAGGATTACACGAAGCTACTGGTCGCTTGGTTTCGGATAAATATGACCACTGGAAAAATCAAAAGAAGACTTTAAAAAACATGAAAAAACCGACTGTCATAAGTTTAATCAGTTACAAGAAAAAAATGTCCTGTCTATAAAAGAAAAAAAACTATATCTATAGATCTGCAGTTAAATGAAGCCAAAAAAAAAGAAGTTTTGGAAAATCGTAAAAAAAATACTTCCAATTATAAAAACTGTATTGTTATGTGGGCGTCAAGGACTGGCTTTAAGAGGGCATTTTGATTATGGTCTTGAATCTTTACAAACTAAAGTTAATAGTTCAAATGAAAATGGTAAAATACTAAATGAAGGTAATTTTCGTGCTCTTTTGAAGTTTAGAATTGATGCAGGTGATTGTGATTTGGAAAACCATCTAAATACTGCTTCCAAAAATGCTACTTACATTAGTCCTAGAGTACAGAATGAAATAATATTAAGTTGTAACAATATTATTCTAAAAAAATAAATAGACCAAATTAATAATGCTGAATGTTTTGCTTTATTACTAAAAATTAGTGTAAAAACAAAAAGGGAACATTTAGCATACGATGTAAAATTGATATATTTAAAAAAATCTTTTGGTCAAAAATTCGTGGACTACCTGGGTCCTACTTATTTTAATTCAATGCCTCTTACTATTAAAAAGAACAAAATCAACAAACATAAAAATTTTAAAATAGCTGTTAATAACTGGTTAATTTTGTACTTAAGATAGTTATATAATATGTTATATATATATATATATATATAGAGCAGTTATTGTGTACTCTATTAAGTATTATTCTTTTTTTTGTATATTTATATTATTTAATTATTATTTGTATAAGTAATTTATCGCTCTCTACCTTCAATACAAGCATTGCTTTTAGAAGGTAGATAATCTTTGTGTTTATTATGTAAATTTGTATATTTATGTAATAAATGGATTCCATCATAAAAAAAAAAAATTCATTTAACTTAAATTATAGCAAGCATTGTTCAAAAATCCAAGGTATTCTAAAATGAAAATAACTTGTGGAATATTAAACGGAGAAATAAGTGATGGAAATTAAAATATTGTAGAATTATTTACTAAAAACATATATTGTTTTAAATATTCACTAATTGTGAATTATTCTGAATTATGAGTTTTCTACGTATAGATCTATATAAAATCTGAAATCATATTTTGTAATTTTGTATAGGTATTCGTTTCAAAAAAAATTGTTGTTGTTGGTCTGAATTGATATAATCGATTAATAATTACTTGTTTCGTAATTTGTAAATAATAATTAATTGTAATAGATTATGTGATGTAATATATCTGTAATTAACCCTGTGGAAGGAAATCAGAATATTTTCATGGTACCCCAGCCAGTTGTAAAAGGTGACTAAATGAGGTTGCTTCAAATTGGTAGCCTGTGTAAAATGTTGTGAAAGTATATTACAAGTCTGGTACAAAACTAAGGTGGTTTGTCTCATTTCGGATGCTTGCGGAACGACAGATGAGAAGTATCATAGTTAGAAGTGGAGGAAG
Source organism: Sipha maydis (assembly GCA_034509805.1). Lineage (NCBI taxonomy): Eukaryota > Metazoa > Arthropoda > Insecta > Hemiptera > Aphididae > Sipha > Sipha maydis. Next base: position 7,986 of record JASXSY010002067.1, read on the forward strand.
CCTAGATGATGAAGTGTGTAACACTACCTGGACAGCTAGTGTGCAAGGCTCGGCAAGTTAATGATTTTTTTTTTAACTCAGTTAAGTTAAGTTAATATGCATCAATAAGAAAAAGTTTAAAGTTAAAAGTTAATACAGTTAACTACCAGTTATACTTACGTTAGCGTACTTTATTTCTTACTAACGTAAAACTAAATTATAGATTATAATACTAATACTTCATACGATTACACATACAGTAGAATAGTAGACTGTGACTACACTGCATGAAAAAACTGAGAGAACTGTGATCATAACTGATAGAAAAACTGATGTATCCTACACACCTTCAGTTCAGATAACGGTACAATTTTTACTCAGTTATTTTCACAGATAAACTGCACAGTTAAACTGATCGTGTGTGGGCCCCATAAGATATCATTATTATTTTATTTTTGAAGACTTATGTATAAATTGCTAAAGATTTTTTTTTGTTTGGTATTGCTGAATTATCTAAAATTTAATTTATTAATTTACTTATCATTACATGTTTTTAGTATTATAGGTGACCTGTAATAAATGATAAGACGTCAACTTGTAATAATCGAGAACTATACTTTTCAATCAATTTAAATTTTAGTTTTGAGGACAATATCGGTTAATGTTAAATATGTCAAATTTCCTACATAATAACGATTGACGAGGACAATGGATTTAAATTATCTTGCCACGACACATAAATTTAATGTCTGTGTAGTTTTGGTTGATCAAAATGAAAACTAAAATAAATGGTAAAAAAATATTATCATCATCATGATAATGAATTATCAGAATTAGATTAATCCGGATTTTTAAACCAATAGTTCTGTGAAAATATATTATAAATGTGTTATTTTATTTCATAAATACGTTAAATTTGAGTTTAAAATTCACTTCCTTCTTTATTTTTTAATCAATTTTTATTCAAATTATATATTTTCCAAACCTCCTCAGCGTACCTTGGTTTAATTTATTACTATATTGATGAATTGAAATATGCATTTTAAACATTATGATTGATTATTATGAATATTAAATATGATAGCCAAATAATATTTAAGTTAAAATGTTTTTCAAATTAATTAAAAGGAAACCACCTCTAACAGCATTGATTAAAAATAAAGTTTTCTCAAGGGATTGAAAAGTTGTTTTTAAATTAATTGGTATTTTTATAGTTTTAATTTTATGTACACTTAAACGCGCTCATGTATTCGTATAAGGTAAACTTTAATTTACATATTTATATATACAAGTATATATATATATATTATACATATTAGCGTGTGTGTATGTGTATGTATATTCACACACTTGATCATACACAAAAAAGTCTTTCAATATTTATTATTATAGTGGTCATCAAAATATTTTAAAGCAACCTTCGATAAACAGTTTTTGATACTATATTTTAGAAATGTTAAGTCATTTTAAAAATATTAATGATTTTTGTTTTTTTTGTTTTAGATATTTCGACTGTTGTACTTACTGTAATGAATAAGTTTTTGAATAGATTAAAAATAATATTTTTATAATCTTTATTTTAATTAAAATAAAAAACACTAATAATGTTATGTGTATTGTATTCAAACTACTCGTGTATTGAACTGCAGTCGTCTTACTATGTGTTGTAATGGATAGGTCCATTATCCTCCAAAAATGAGATACCGTTTTCCTCCACAGTCCATTTTCCTCAAAAAAAAAAAAATAATAATAATAATAATTCTTGACCATTTTCCTCCAAAAATAAAATAATAAAATCGTCAATTGTGTCGAATGATAAAATAGAAATAAAAAAACAAATAAATTATTTTAAGTATAACAGTTATACTTTATAATAGTTACTATAATATAATAATACATCGTACGCTCCAAACTCGGCGGGTGGCTAAAAACAGAATGAATATAATAAACAAGTACGCTTGTCGATAAAGATGCATCAATCAATAAATAAAATAATAATAAAAAATTAATTAATAATAAGTGGTTGGTGTTAATGACGCGGACCCGTGCGGCACCCGTTATCGAAACGCAGCGTTGCCAACCTCCATTGATGAGTACATCGTACAACCACATAAAATTATTATATGTATCAAATTATATATCGTACAAAAAAATTTTCTCACTTCGCTCGTAATACCCCAAAACAATAATAATTAGTAATATCATTCATTATAAATATTAGTATTATTAATGGTAATACATTTTTTTATGGCCATAAACAAACTTTATATCATTCCGTATCACACTATCAGGACTGTATTAGTTTCCACCTTAGATCATATACATCATATTGTATACGATTTAAGGTTACCACTTATTTCCACGAAAACCCGCTTTGTAGTTACATGCCAACCATAATATTACATTCATTCATACTTCATAGTTCATAGATAATATTATAAGATATGGGCGCCGCGAGGGGGGTGCAAGGGGGTGCAAGTGCACGCCCCTGGCTTGACAAAAAAAAAACTAAAATAACTTTGTATCATCATACAATTTGAAAAAATATTTTTACGTATTTAACCAATGCATTATTATTATTATTATTATTATTATTATTATTTCTAATTATTATTATTATTACGTATATAAGCATTATTTGGAAATCAGCGTATACCTACTTGCACGATGCACTCCCCTGATAAAATTCCTGGCAGCGCCTATGTTATAAGATTATATTAGAGCTCTAATAGTCTAATCACAGAATAGAATAAATCAGAATGGACACTGATAAAAAAATTACATTTGCTCTTATGGGAGTATGGTAATTTGAGGTAAACTACACCCAGTGTTACCGTCAGATAAAGAAAAACAAAAATATTGTACACATTTCATTGTTTTCAAGAAACTTTATTATTAACAGCATTGATTGTATATAATCAATGTTGACAGTTACAAACACGGTGTATATATATATATATATATATATATAAATGTCTTAAATATTACTATAAGGTAAGTAGTATTAAATTACATCATATAATAAATATATTTTCAGTATTACTTTTTAGTAGTTGAAAATTAACCAATCTGTAATTGTGTTCAATATTAATAAAATTATTTTTTTTCTATGAATTATGTAAAATAATAATATAAGACAATCTATGATTTAATAACGGTTATTTTTATTTACATCATTATATTTTGAAATATAAACAAAATTAAGTACAATATTACGTAGCATTAATTATTTGTACAATCACATAATAATATAATACAATTTATGAATATACAACAATCTATTACAATTTTTGAAAAACTGTATACCTTAGTATAAATTATTAAAACATAATTTTACAAATGAGAAAGTACACTGAATTTTTTATTTTATTTTATTTTTTTCTGAAATCAGATCTTTATTTAAAAATTTAACACATGTAAACATTTTAAAACCTGTAATTAAATTAATTAAAAAATACTTATCAAACTTTTTACAAGGATGGTTAAAAGGGACATTGCAAAAATCCATTTTTAACTTAGCCCCAACACCATTTTCAAAAGAAATGTAAGGAAAATTATTAATAAAAGTATTCTCCAACTCATAGATATTATAATACTATAATATAATATCTATTATATTATAACTGTAAAAGTCGTCGTCCGGCATCGTCAAATTTCCAAAAGTTGAATGATTATTAGTACAATAATAATTGTATTATTAATTAGAAAGATTATTAGAAAGATAGAAGAAATAATTGATCTAATTGTTTTTGTTGGTAAGCATAGTTAATACAGACCTGACAAATATGCTTTTCTAAACATTTTCTCATAAGGTAACCGCATACATAAGTAAATGTATTCTTTTCAGGAATATTTAAACGACGATAGTCCACTAAGTATAGGGGCAATTTTTTAAATAATCTAGAACTGGGGCACGTTGTCTCAGCCATTTATACAAAATTATTTTATGATCTCATTCTCCGTAACATAATATGCAAATCTGAATATTTTTATTGTGTTAAATTATGTATGTCTTAACCAAAGAAGTGTAATAAAGTCTGGAACCGATCAGCCCCGGAACTCTCAAAAGTTCTTGTAGTCTCTTCCTAGAAACATTTATAAGTGGGTCGAGGGCTCGACTTTGCCTGATTTGTTCAAAAGTCATGTAGCAAATGCTCTTAAAAATAATATATCCATCGTGTATTTATAGTCATCAATTATTTAAAAAAATATTGTAGTATAAATAGTGTTACCAAACGTCCCAATTTAACAAGAACGGCTTACCCACATCGAACATATGAGTACCTACGCCGTTTAAACCATTAAATTTTGTTTTAACCGTATGATCGTATGTAATGTAAAAAGATAAATTTATTAATTTTTTAACGTGGCTACACTGGGTGCACTTTAGCTCGTTATCAGCAAAATCTGAGAGTGTCCGTTCTGATTTAGTCTATTCTGTGGTCTAATCACTAGATATATGATAACGATAAAAAATAAAATATCATTGATAACTCATTAGTCATTACCTTAGATAATATATTAGTATATTATGATCTAAGGTCATTACTCAATCTCAATGTCTCAATACATCAATATTCAATAGCAATCAATAGAACTTTTGAACCAGGTGTTTAGGTTTTTCATCTTTGGACAAATCTCATCAAACCTCGCATCACTCTTTTTTTTTTTTTTTTTTGGCGTACTACAACCTGGAGTACCATGGTCTTCATCCATATTAAATAATAAATAGTTAGTGAACAAAAGTAAAACACAATGTGAGCACGACTGACACTGACAAACTGTGCTGTACAAACACTGAAACACTGGAAACATGAACGATGAACCTGCCGATCAGGCGATGAAATAATACTAATTTCACATAGCAATATGGTATCGGTGATCGGTCGTATACTCGTATTATAAACTATAGTCGTATACTTGACACTCGTATAGTCGTATGCATAAGCGGTAAGCGTAATGAGTATATGACATTATGACAATAATTGGTTATCTATGGACTTTGTACATCGTCGACGGTCGACCGTCATAAGTCGTTATTCAATACTCAGAATTGACTATACAGTATATTTATAGAATTGCGTGCTTGCGTCTGACATGAGTGACAGGATAACGACCAGTTTTCGGCCACTACCCGGTACCCGGACATCATACACGTCATCGGGATTATATTCTGGATAAGTCCTTACACTAAAAATACTTGTTAGTGAAATAAAATTAGGTAAAGTTTTTTTCAAGAAACAAATTTGAAACTATAATTATCAAAAAAAAAAGAGGTTTTATGGAAATTATCGTATTTTATTGTATGATAATAAGTGTATATCTTACATCGTAAAAATGACTCAAATTATCGTATGTGTACGATAGTTATTGTACGGTTGGCAACGCTGTCGAAATGGCTGTCGCCGACCGCGTCTTTATATCATTCGTCAACCACTAGATCGCGGCACGCAACATCGTCATGACACCCCGTCTCTCATCCACCACTGGTACGGCATTTGAACCGGTCTGTTTTACCGACACCGCGGAACGAACACAATCCGCTTGTGCGTTTATTTGATCATTATTTTTTTTGTCAGTTGCTGCGTCAACATTTTCACCACTTTTTTTTTTTTTGTTACCTCGGTTCTTGTTGATAATTAATAAATCATCATTCGTGCGCCGAAGACCGTGGTTTATTTTTTATTTAACTTTGTCATTGTTTTTTTTTTTTTTTACACCGACGTGCGTAGTTTGGCCCTCGCGCACCGCGTCATTAACGTAACCAGACAATATGTAATATAAAAGATATAAAATATAAAATATAATGAAATCACTACAGTTAATAATATTATATTTTTTATAATTATAGGACATTTCAGCAACAAATGAATACCTTTTTAAAGAAAATGAATATAATAAAATATTGGAGGATAATAGATATAATTTTAGTCAAAAATAATGTGGAGGAAAAGGAAACCAACCTTTTTTTGGAGGAAAATGGACAGCGGAGGAAAACGGTATCTCATTATTGAAGGAAAACGGCTACCGCCCTTTAATATAAATTAATATTAATCAATATTTGAAATATCATTATATAAAAAAATATTACATGATATAAACATATACATAGCATAAAGGTTGATACTGAAAAATGTGTAAAATGTTTGAGGCAATCTACATTAATTTTGAATAGATTTACGCATTCCATTGAAATATATGTTAAAAATTTATTACTGTTATTAATAAAATTTGTATCCAGTTATTTAAGTAAAAAATATTGATAAATATTCCAATATTTATGAACTTTTGAAATTTGAATTATTTATTTGCTTAAAATATTTTTAATCATTTCATAAAAGTTAACATTTTTTAATTTAAATGACTCACAGTTATACTAAAATAGTTTATTTTGGTCATGAGAGTGGGTAAAAATATCAGATTTGTTCTTGATAAATGATAACTCTAAATAACAGCCATAATTTGTTACCTCGTTGATTTTCTTTAAATATTCGCCTCTGCATGTATACATGAAGATATTGAATATTTTACCTGATAAAAAATACTACTCGAATATAATCATGAATGAATTCAACAAAATAATTCTATAAAATATGGTATTGTCTTAAAACCACCAGCTTATAATTATGAAACACACAGATTTCATTTAAATTAAAAATATTAAGTCATTAATATTCATGAAAAAATCAGCTTTTAGTCATACATCCATTTTTAAAACTTTAAAATAAAATGGGTTGAGCTCGGTGTTAGCTTTCGTAGCATACGGACGTGCTATCGGTTACTCCCGTAATAAATATACATGTAACCACCAATCTTAAACTAATATGCCTAGGCAATAGTAATGCAAATAAACCGAGACCTTTGAAGGTAATCTGCCAATCCAAGGCCGATGCTTCTCATCTCATTTTAAATTTTAATTCACAAACGCGGAATGGATTATTACCAGAACCTGGTTTTCGTATTGTTCGGGACAAAACCACGCTTGAACGAGAACTTTTGCGTAAAGCTCATTCCGATCTGAAACGTAAAATTGAAAGTGGCTCTTCAGATTTTACTATTTCATATGTCAATGGTGTACCTTCAGTAATTAAAGCCGGTCCAAAAAACATGAACCCCAGAGGAGGAAGCAATCATCGACCGAGTTCCACTCAGCATTTGCATTAGTTCTTGATTTCAATTCTGGTTTTCATGTTTATTGTAAAAATAATATTTTTTGTACCTTTTGCCGTTTTTCTCATTCTGCCTTTAACTCATTTTTATCTAAATTTAATAATATTAAAACTAACTTTTCTTCTATACCCTACCCTAAGTTTAATAGTTTTAATGTTATGCCTAATATCAATCATTGTTTTAAAATTTACTACCAAAATGTACGTGGCCTTCGTAGTAAATTGTTTAATCTCCGAACTAATTTTATTTTATTATCTTATGATGCTTATATTCTTACTGAGACTTGGCTTTCTGATGACATCTCTAGTTCCGAATTATGTTTTGATGGGTATTTAATCTTAAGGTGTGACAGAAATGTACGCACAAGTAACTGTCGTCGAGGAGGAGGTTCATTAATTGCTGTCAAGAAAGAGCTAAGACCAACCTTAATTACGACTTCATTTGACACTTGTGAGCAAGTTTTTGTTTGTCTCACTCTAACCAGTGGTCTCTCTGTACTTTTAGTTGGAGTATATTTACCTCCTAGTACAAATTTGTCTGTGTATGAGAGTCATGTTGAGGCCTTAGACCGGGTATGGAGATCTTATAATTTTGATCTTGGTTTAGTGTGTCAATATGCCCAATGTTGAGTGGTCCGTCTGTGGTTCGGGTCTTGTCTATACAGGTAATATAACTGATAAGGTCCGTCTTGTTGGTGATCAGTTTAGTTTCCTTCACTTCGTCCAGAAGAACCAAATTCTCAATAACTCTGGATCTCTTCTTGACCTAATTTTCTCTAGTAATGAATCCACCTTAGTCCAGCAGGCTACAAATTTATTAGTTCCATGTGACATTTACCACCCAGCACTGTCTATTTCCTGTCCCTTTCCTTCAGTCCTTCCAATGCTTGATGCTCAACACACATATTATGATTTTAAAAATGCTAACTACGAGAGGATTATTCATAGAATTGAGAGCATTGATTGGTACAACGCCTTAGATTCAAGATCCGCAGACCTTTCTGTTGATTTTTTACAGAAATCACTGCTTGATTGTATTCGTGAATGTGTTCCATTACGAAACTTTCGAATCTCTACTTTTCCTATATGGGTCTCAAGTAAGCTTAAGAAACTTCTCGCTATGAAAAAACAATCGCATAAACAATATAAAATGTTAGGTGGTCTTAATCGTTATTCGATCTTCTCTCAACTACGCGTTCAATGTAAATTTGAATCGAAGTGTCTCTATAATCACTATTTGCGTAACTTACAGAATCGTCTGTGTTGATCCTAAATCGTTTTGGAAATTTGTTCGTAGTAAACGTGGTGTCTCTACAATACCAGATGAGGTTCATCTTGGGGGGTCTAAGGCCTCCAGTGACCAAGTTGCTTCTTTGTTTGCTTCTCATTTCTCATCTGTTTGTGGTGACTCACGATTTACCTGCAATAATTTATCCGATGAGTTTACAAACAACCAATTTTCACACCTTCCTTCTAAATTATCTATATCGATTGATGAAGTTAATACAGCGCTTAACTCTCTTTCAAATGTTCATAGGTCTGGCCCAGATGGCATTTCTGCTAACTTATTGTATCACTGCCGTGCCTCTCTCAGTTTACCGGTCACTTTAATTTTTAATAAATCACTTACTGAAGGTGTTGTCCCCTCTGCGTGGAAAATAAGTCGTGTTATGCCAATTTTCAAATCTGGGAATCCGGCTGATGTCGCTAACTATAAACTCATCTCCGGCCTTCTTCTCCTGGGTAAACTGTTTGAGTCTATAGTACTGAAACGAATCGAACGTTGTTTCTTAACCACCTTATCAATTGACCAACATGGGTTCTTTCCAGGTCGCTCGACTGCGACTAGTCATGTAGTTTTTGCTTCTTACCTTCACGCGGCGTTTGAATTAGGTAGTCAAGTTGATGTGATATACACGGACTTTTCTAAAGCGTTCGACTCCATAGACCACAATGCACTTCTTTATATCCTCGACAGACTTGGTGTTGGTGAGCCACTTTTATCATGGTTTAGTTCTTACCTTAGTGACCGTCGACAATTTGTCAACCTCTTCGGGAAGTCATCTGATCTCTTCAGTGCATCGTCCGGTGTTCCACAAGGTAGCCATTTAGGTCCCTTATTATTTAATATTTTCATTAATACTATGTGCTCAGTTGTTTCCCCTTGTCAATTCCTACTTTTTGCTGATGATTTTAAAATTTTTCACACGATTACCTCAAATAATGATTGCCTCACTCTTCAATACACCCTTGATAAATTCACCAATTGGTGTAGTACGTTTAATTTATCTCTTAATATCTCTAAATGTAAAGTTATGACTTTCTATCGCTCTAAGGCAGTGATATATTTTGACTATAGACTTGATGGTATATCTATTCAACGTGTTAGCCAGGTCCATGATTTAGGCATTTTATTTGTACCTTCTCTTAATTTTAGCCCTCATATTGATTATATGACCTTTCGTGCATTGGGATTCATAAGGCGTCACTCAACCAATTTTAGTTCTACCAATTGCCTTCTAGCTCTCTACAATGCTTTAGTCCGTTCGGTCATTGAATATGGGTCTATTATTTGGTCACCATATACCACAATGACATTTGTCGGATTGATCGTGTACAAAACAGTTTTATGCGTTTCGCCGGTTATTGCCTCAACATTCCTCATCCACCACATGATTATGGGCCACTAAGTCAAGTTCTGAGACTAGTTCCCCTTTCTGTAAGGCATGATAATTTTGATATCACTTTTATTCAGCGTCTGATCGAAGGTCAAGTTGATGCCCCAAGACTACTTGGAGAACTTAACTTTCGTATTCCTAGTAACACTAGGCTTCAATGTAATTTTTATATACCCACCAATAAATCAAACTTCTCCAGGAATGCCCCACTTATAAGGATGATGCATAATGCAAATAATCATATAGACTATTAAGCCATATGTAGTACGAAGGCTCACATTTTTTTCTTTTTTTTTTCTTTTACATAACTTACACAACGTTGTTTTTTTGTTTTACTTACTTATTAATTATTTTTCTTCTCTCTTTTATTAAGTTAGTATAAGTTACGCATCTTATATATATTTTATATGTTTTTTATACTATTATCTATGTACCTACTTCCTGTTTGTTATTTTGTAAAAGCCGTCTGGCGTTGATTATAATAAATAAATAAATAAATAAATAAAAAAAATAATCGAATATTACTTGTTGTTTTTAGTATTATTTAATCAATATCACGTGATAACGTACTCCGTTTAGGCTTATGTCGTCCATCTCGGGTGGATCGGGCCAAACGGCCACCTCTAAATCGAAAATAAAAGTGAATCTCCAAAAGAGTAATAAATCCTCGAGCGAATGGTCCATTGTCGCCAATAAACGTAAAGCTCAACAGCATTCAAAATCAAACGAAGTTTCTCCGAATCTTCAATATATTATGAACAAAAACCCACAGCTTGTTTACCAGGTATAAATTTTCAATTTAATTCAATATCACCAAATATTAATGATTCAGATAAAGCGTATACTCGTTCTACCGTTGTCGATAATGATGTAACTTGCTTATCCACTAATGACCTTTCTGCCGTTATGGAATTAGACAATAATTCTCTAAACACCACTGTATATCATGCCGACATAAATGATACTACGACGAAAACTCACGAAATTCAGTGCTCTAACAATGGGAATGCCTATTCAAACGTCATCATTTGATTAATCAGCTCACTCATATACGCACAATGTAGATACTAATCTAAGTTTCTTCTCCAATGACTTTTACGGCGTATCTATAATCATTGTTGAATCTATTGGTAATGACAGAAATATTGGAAAACTTCATTCATTTAAAGTAGGGAAAATGTTCATTAAGAAAAATTTGATGTCATTTTGAATATTTTACCGATTGGAACCAGAATCAAGATAACCTTTGATTCCATCGTCTCCGCGAATACCTGTCTTAGATCAGGAAATCTTCATTCAATGACCCTGCGAGCAAACATTCCTACTACCTTTATATATTCGTACGGTATTATACATTCAGACTCTTCCATTCCCGAAGAGGACTTCTGGGAAGGGTTAGAATCCCCGATCAAAATAGTTCTTTCACTTTTTTCACTCTCTTTTCACTCTTTTTTTCACTTTTTTCACTTCTTTCACTTTTTTCACTCTTTTCCCCGTTTTTTCACCTCTTCTACCTGAAAAAATTTCCATGTACAAAGTTATATTTAAAGTAACTCATAGTATCTGATCTCCAGTTATATGCATTAATTAACTTCGATTTGGTCATACAGCCAAATATTGCCATGGGAAAACCATCTGCTCCCATTATGGATTGGCCGACCATCTGGTATCAAAATACCCCAGCATTGAAACAACGGACCCATCATGCTTTCATTGTAAATGGCCCCATGTAGCTTCAGACAGGTCCTGTCCAGAATGGGCTCGACAAAAATATATTAAGAAAATTATGACCATAAAAATGTCTCTCATATTTTAAAAAATAAAATTGTTACGAAATCTTTTTCTTTTGAGGATATGGTGGCTGAGCCTAATCCTACAGCTGTAAAGAAAACCAGCGATTCTCCCGTTATTGCTTCTAACATTTTATTTCCTACTCTCCGACAACAACAGACTTTTTCAAAAAAGAAAAATAATTCCCGTATAAATAATAGTTTTTCTTCTTCTCAACGCGTGGCTCCTCTATCAAATGTTTTAAATACTATTTCCTCTTTCCCTAATAGGGCTTTTTTTAAATATATGTCTGGAAACTCTTATGCTAAGCCCTAAAATTCCTGGATTTCCAAGCTAGCGAATCACCTTTCTTAGACTATAATAAATACGTCATCCTCTTTTTCTTCACAGCCCTTCTTTAAACAAATTAATTGAGTCTTATATTTTAAATTTTATTTCCATAGCTGGAATTCCTTCTCAAAATAATAATTTTCTCAACAATAATTTCTCTGTCTTCCAATGGAACAATAGAAATTTAAGGACTCGATCCAATGACCTACTATTCCTGCTTGAGGAGAATAATTGTCAATGTTTTCTAATAATACGACAGAGGTGTTCATATGCTATTTGTTGATTTCAAAAAAGCGTATGACTCAATACATAGAGAATCCCTGATTAATGTCCTAAAAGAGTTTGTAATGTCCCAAAAATTAATAAACCTCATAAAAATGAACATCGATCGCACAAACATTAAAGTAAAAGTAAGACACTCCACTTCAAATGTAGTATAAGTGACAACGGGGTTGAGACAAGTTGATGCCTTATTTCCTATTCTATTCAATATAGCTCTGGAGAAAGTAATAAGAGAAGTAGGAATGGATCAGAAAGGTGTAAGAATAGGAGAGGCGAACATTGGACTTTTAGAATATGCGGAAGATGTAGTCCTGCTGACGGAAAATAATAATCTACTCAAAAGACAATCTAAAAAACTGATAGAAAATGCAAAACGTATAGGGCTGGGGATAAACACAGAAAAGACGGATTATATGGTGGTCCAAATAAAAGTACCTTCAAATAATCAAAATAGAGGGTTTGAAGTTGAAGGTCATACGTTTATAAGAATTCAAAAGTTCAAATACCTAGGCACCATTATAACACAACAGAACGAAATAAATAGTGAAGTGAAGACGAGAATTAAGCCAGTCACAAGTGATACTTTGGGCTGACAAAGTTACTGCTATACAGAACACTTTTAACAAATTTAAAGATTCAGATATATCGGACATTGATAAAGTCAGTAGTAACTTAGGTTGGAAATATGGACTTAACAAAAGACAGTTGATAATTCTTTAGTTGTTTTTGAAAGAAAAGAACTTATGAAAATATATGGTCCATGTAAAGATGTCAATAATGGTGAATGGAGGATTAAAAAAATAGGGAACTAAAAGAAGTGTATCAAAATCCGAATATTATGGAAGACATCACCAAGAGACGACTAATCTGGGCAGGACACGCTTGGCGTAATGAAGGATCGCTGCTGAGAACAGTGATAGAAAGGGTTCCACAAGGAAAAAGACCACTGGGACGCTCAAGATTAAGATGGAAAGACAGAGTAAAAGAAGACGTGGAAAAAGTAAAGCCAGAAGAGGATTGGAAGGAATTATCGTAAGAAAGAGAAAGCTGGAGGCAAATTTATTTGGCGGTATGGTCTTGAAGGCCGAAAACCACAAAGAAGAAGACGAACAATAAGGTATTTTGATCATTATCAGTACAGTTTATGATATCATATTAGATGAAGTTTATTTTTAATAAATTTTTCTTAAAATAAATAAATTTTATATGTAAAATGTTTACTGCACTTAATGAAAATAAACATTTATTTTCAAAATAATTATTTGCCTAATTTTGTTAAAATATCATTATTGAAAATAATGAAGTGCAGTATACAGTATAATTACATAATAAGTGTTTGTAGCTAAATTTTCGTTTGTTAAATTTATTGAATTTGTAAATCGCACAAAGATATTTATATCACTGATCTTAAAAGATACATGAATAATTAAACACAAATTTTATCTTGTTCATTTTTTTGTGACAAAATTTAGGGTTGTGTATTGAACTCTAAATCTAAGACTATGTCAAACTCAACACATTTTATAGGAATATACTGTGAAAAAAAATCGAAAAACTTTTAACAAAATAAACAGGGTTTTCGTGTTTTTGTAAATTCCGAGAAATTTTATCAAAATTGGAAAAATATTGTACAACTTCAATATCCGTAGAGTACTTGAAAATATAAAACACTTCTATTTCTATCAATATGTAGACCATAGCAGTCAGTCAAAGTTACTAGAAGAAACATCAGAAGTTAAATAAAATGGGTCTTGAATTATTCTTTTGCATATATGTTTTTATTGAACTTGGTTGATTTAATCTAAAATTGATGAAAAATATGAATAATGAAAATCAACACAAAATCATAAAGTCATAAAACACAAAATAAAATAGTTATTAAAATAAATATAATTGCTAACGGAAAGAAAATATTAATTTTTATGTTTCTTTTTCAGTTTTTCCTTATTCTATATAATTAATATAATAATTATAAATTTAAAAGTTCGTTCGTAATTTTTCTTAAGTTTGTAGAAAATAAAAAAAAATCATATGATGTTATTATTATTATTATTATTATTATTTAATCTAAATAGTCACTCAACTATTATAAATACTCATTAAAAACTAGTTTAACTGGCTCAAATAACACTGAAAATACAAACAAATATAATTTTCTGGTCAATTATGTAATTTATAAGAATAATCATCCACTAAACCAACCATTTCTGAAATTTAATACTTAATAAAGTATTCAGAGAAGATTAATTGGATGAAATAAATTTAATAAAATAGTGTAATTTACGTCGAAAATTATTCAATTCAATCAAGAAATAATTTTGAAGCTTTTATAAAAATGTATTGAGTATGATTTATACAAGTTGTATGATTAAAATTATTCAAATGTGTCAGTCTTATAACCTAAATGTTTCATTATTGCAAAACCATATCGAATAAAATACGAGTTTTTCTCTGTTATTCTTGACAGCAAACTTTTATGGTTTTCTATAATCTATATGATTTAAATTATGTCGATATACTAGGGAAGCTTATATCACCTATATTTTGATGCCTAGTTTTAGTGTTGGTTTAGTGATGTAAATTCGTGTGAAAGTTTTTAAATTTAGTTTTTATCCAATCTGCTATAATCATATATAATCCGTTACTGTTACGAAGTAGATTATTCCCCGTGTAAACATCCGATCTAAATCTATGTGGTTAACTATATATCCAGAAATGGATTAAAAAAATACATTTTGCAATAGAGCCACTTCGATTTATTATTATTTCTGAATTACAAATAAAAAACCATCTATACTATAGATTCTATAAAATAAAAATATATGTCATAGATATTGTTAGTATTTAAAAGAATACATTTAATATAAATTCAGACAAACAATACAAGTATTTTAATTAAATAATGTATATTTATTACGAATTATGACTAAAAGAATGTTATAAATGTACTTTAATTTGGTAACAATTTTTAGTTAATTTTAATACGTCGTATTATATGTGTAATAAGTAAACGTCAATAAATTCCGACGTATTCTTACTTACAAAACACACAAATGAAAACTATAATCACTTTAGTATGTTATTCGATCATGAAAGTTTTCACGTCCACCACCCTATTTATTTTTTTGTCTAATCACTTTTATAATATAACAATTTCATAACATACCTGTTAAATCGTAATAATACATATTTCTTAAGTTAAAATATTTGACCTACTTATGATTACTGATTAAGAGGCAAGTAACAAACTAAATTTCTTTACTGTAATTGTGTAATTATTTATTTAACCTAACTAGGTATAAGTTATTTTAATTTAATTTTTATTAGAATTGTAAAATCAAGTACAACATAAAACAAGTTTATTGCTAGAGTACCCAAAGTTACTTGATTTATATACATAATACAGTAAGTTTATTAATGTTAAATGAAATATTTTTTCGGTTAAATAACTGTTTCGTGCTTCATAATTGAATTATAATAGATATAGATTAATTTTGATCCTTTTTTTATAGTAAATAAATAAAAATGTAATATATTATAATATATAATACTCCGGGCTATTTATTTATTTATTCCTATATACCTAAACTTTTTGTTTATATAGGTACTTATATATTAATTTACAGTTGTAAGCCATTTATTAATTTCTCTTTTTATTAAATGTTTTTTTATACCTATAATAAATGTTATTGGCATCTATCTAACTAGCTAATGTATTTTTTTTATATTATATCTAAACTTTATATACTTCTTTACGTAGAATTAATTTAGATCAGAGCGACGCTACCAAATAAATTAATACGACAGAAAAATATACAAAATATTTTATACCAATGATGTACTGACCTCTAAATGAAATATTTATTTTGATCATAATTGTAATGAATTACAAATAATCGTTTTTAAATAATTATCAAACAATATGATATAGTTCCTGATTTAAATACATTCAAGTACTAAAGCACAGTTAATGACCAATTTTTCAAAGTATTTTGTATGCATCTAAAAATGCCATTGTCTTCGCACCAATTCATTAGAAATGAAAATCGTGACTTTATGTGTTGTGTATAATATATTAGACCTCTGTATAATTTTTCAGAACCAATTCTGCGTACTAATATTTAATTAACATGAAATACTTTTTATCAACATTGTTCCATAAAACGTGAAATTCATTTTAATATTTCAGCACAGGGTAAATCAAAATAAATAAATTTTACTATGCTTAATTCACTAAACTATTAAATTAATTTCCATAAAAATATTATTAAAATATCCTATCATATTTTAATCAATTTATAATAAACTTATACTCGTAATGATGTATAAATACTATTGTTAATATTATATTTGGTAATAGATAAAAATAAACTGACCTCTTTTTGTCTTTGTTTTGAACTCGAAACATTATTTTCGTATATAATAATTGAAATATGATGTATTATATGTTTCGATAAAGGTATGATGACGCTCAGTTAAATTACCCGTGAGTATTTTTGTCATATATTATTCTTCATAAGGACACATGACATGATTGACAAATATCTAAAGTAATTTTGAAAATTGCATTAAAAACTGGAGTAAATTTTATACATGAGTTTTATACTTGGTGACTTTGAATCAAAAAACACTAACAAAGTGCTAAAAGTATGCTTCATGTAATGTCAAGACAAGTAACTTATAATCTTATAATTTAACTAGGTACTCTAAATAATTAAACATGACAGGGTTTACTTTAAATGATTAAACTGTTCTGGTTACACGTCTTTCTTTCATAATCGATTTAAACTACTTGTAGATTCTAAGCAAACAAAAAACTATGTAGATTTACTATAAAAATTAATTTACGTTGTATATTATATTTGTCTGTTACTTAAGAACTCAACAGATTGTTGGATCAATGACTATTAATAAAGATATAATAGTTTAACTAATTTTCAAGGTAATTGTGCAAAGAATAAATTGTCCAATTCACATGAAGTAAATTAACGTCTTAGAAGCCATGTTGGAGACTAATTTAAATTTAATGGTGGTAAATTGAGAATTAAGAAATTAATAAAAATGATTTCATTACGTATTTTATTTTTTCCATAACATACCATTTTTGTGTTTAATTAATTTCATGTTACCGATAATAAACTATGATTTAATAATAATGGTTGTTTTCCGCGAACGGACGTGTTTTTACGAGCTCCCGCGAGATCGTCGTTTTCGTCGGGAAAAAGTGAACCGTTAATTACGCTGAAGACATCGGTGAATTCGTCTTGGGAAGCTGCGTGCACCCATACCGATTTCGTCGAAGTCGGACCAAGGGGTGAGAACTTACAGCGGATACAAGGGATAAAACAGGTCAAAAGTAAAATTTACCTTAACGACAGAACGGGTGGGGCTATCAATCCTACCTGGACGGTCATATACCCTTAAAACATACAAGGAGCATACCCACGGTTGCTCCCTTTCTTTTGATACCGAAATCAACTCTTAGACTTAAACGTGCACCCCCGGGGGCGGTTTTAACATCAAGAAAATAAAATTTTTAACAAAAAATCCGTTTATTAACGATAATCAACAAACTCGTTAGCAACCCACGTTGCTAGCAGTTTGATACTTTCGATTATTTTTTTTTTCTAAGTTCGTATTTTAATATTTCCGGTGTTTTATGACGTTGCCAACCGGAAATCAACAAGTGATAATTATTTTTTTTCTAAAAATTTTTCTAAGACCAAAAAATAAACAAATACGATTTTAATCCGTGTTGTTAACAGACATTCAACAGGTTTTCATTTATTATCGAAAAATTTTTATAATCCCCTGTGGAAAGGGGTGTCAGAATATTTCCACGGTTTCCACAGCCAGTCGTAAGAGGCGACTAATGGTTGTGTCAGGTCGACAGCCAGTGAAAAATTATGTCAAATAGAATGAGGAGTCCTTATCGATACTTAGGCGGTTTTCCCATATCGGATGTGCGCGCGGACAACAAATGAGAGGAAATATTATATCTGGAGGAGGAGGAGACCTGGATGTTGAAGTGTGTGATACCACCCGGACAGCCAGTGTGGTAGCTGTTCCACCAGTTATGTGTGCAGGTCTACCCAACACGGGTAATGTCAACGGTGTTGGGACATCACCATTGCGCCCCGGGTTAAATCTGAGTCTAGGTATGAGGGATAGATTTAAAATGAGAATAGGCACGTGGAATGTTGGAACGTTGACAGGCAGAAGTAGAAAATTAGCAGAAGTATTGAAGAGAAGGAAAGTTAATATTTGTTGTGTACAGGAAACTAAATGAACTAAATGAAAAGGAGAGAAAGCAAAAGAAATAGGAGAGGGCTATATATAAGGTAATATATTCAGGTAGGACTAGTACTAGGAATGGCGTTAGAGTAATATTGGTTGATGAGATGAAAATTAAGGTAGTCAACGTAGGAAGAAAAAGTGATAGAATTATTACGGTAAAATTGGTATTTGAGGAGAAAGTATTAAACGTAGTAAGTGCGTATGCACTGCAAGTAGGATGTGAAGAAAGTGAAAGGGAAAAGTTTTGGCGAGAGATGGATGAGGTGATGCAAGGAATACCAGGAAATGAGGTTGCTGTGATTGGTGGTGATATGAATGGTCACGTAGGGAGTGAGAGGGTAGGGTATGAAAGAGTACATGGAGGGTATGGTTTTGGCGACAGGAAAGAGGCTGGAGAAAAAGTTTTGGATTTTGAATCGTATGAGCTTGCAGTAATCAATACATATTTTAAAAAAAGAGAAGAGCATTATATAACATACAAGAGTGAAAGAAATAGGTCGCAGATTGATTATTTTATGTGGAGGAGAGACAATATAAAAAGAGTAAAGGATTGTAAAGTAATTCCTGGAGAGAGTGTAATAACACAACATAGGTTGATGATAATGGAAGTATGGTGTAGTGGAAAAAAGATGAACAAAAGAAGGAAGACAGGGAAGGAGATCAGAATTAGGTGGTGGAAATTAATAGGAAACAAAGAGAAGGAGTTTATATAGAAATTAAAAGAAAAAGCTGTGTGGAATGTTGAGGAAGATATAAATGAGGTTCGGAGAAGGATGGCAACTTGTGTTAAGAACATAGCAAAAGAGGTTGTTGGTGAAACCAAAAGTAGTTTACCAGAAGACAAGGAAACGTGGTAGTGGGATGAGGAGATTCAGAGAGTAGTAGCGAGTAAGAAAAAGCAATTTAAGGTATGGCAGAAAAGCAGGAAAAGGAAAGATTGGATAGATTATAAAAATGTATGTAAAATAGTGAAAAGTGCGGTAAGCAAAGCGAAGCTTAATAGGTATGATGAGTTATATGACCGGCTAGGAACACAAGAAGAGAAACAGAAATTTATAGACTGGCGAAGGTGAGAGAAAAGCGATCCAAGGATTTCCAAGATGTCTGGTATATAAAAAATGAGGATAAGAGAGTTTTGCCAAAATATGAGTGGAGTGACAAGAGAAGATAGAATAAGGAATGAATACGTGAGAGGTAGTGTTGGTGTAGCGCCAATTGTGGACAAGATGAGAGAAAATAGGCTGAGATGGTTTGGGCATGTAAAGAGGCGAGAGGAAACAAATGCAGTAAGAGTGGTTATGAAGATGGACGTTGAAGGGAAAATATGAAGAGGAAGACCAAAAAAGAGATGGTTGGAGACTTTGGAGAATGACATGAGGGCAGTCGGTGTGTGTAAAAGAGATGTGATTGACCGAGTAAAGTGGAGGTGTAGGACAAGGGTGGTCGACCCCAAATAGTTGGGAGGAAGGCGAAGCAAAAGAAGAAGAAGAATTTAATAATAATGGTTAGACATATTTTATTATTATTATACTAATAAAAAAAAACATACATCATTGTAAAACCAATAGATTCCATCACTCCCGTTCAGAAAATAAAATTGAATTAAAAAAACATTCTCAAGAAATTATTTTAAAGTACAAAATTTACTAACCGTGGCTATATCATACTAGTCAATACACAATAAAAATAAAATAATATTATTTTATTTTTCGTAATTGTATATTACTCTAGTTAATAGTTGTATTGAACCAGTAAAATAATCGATAACCCAATATATTTTTAACCTATTTAGGGAATTGGGGGGGTGCCACCTTTGCCCCCCTTGGATCCGCGCCTGGTTTACCTATAGTTAATACTAGGTTTAAGGTGAAACTCTCCTATGAGAGTCTCATGTCGTTTAAATTTTTTAAACGATGATGAAGGACAATCCATAATCACAAACAATTATTCAACCTGACGATGTCCAATACCAATTGACAGTGATTACCAAATAATGCGTATTTGACGCTATTTACAGAGAGTTTTCTTTCCGATAAGACTATTATTCCGATATAACGGTTACAAACATCGCATTTGAAATAAAGTTTGAATGCTATACTATTTTGTAATTCATTGATCAATTTATAACGCCCCATAGTACACTTAGTACTGTATTTACCCAACTCATTACTTGGTTTATAAAATGATTTGTCCACTACTTGATACCTTGATAACATGGGTTCATATTTTATGAATTGTACATTTCATTTTGACAATGTAGATTCATCTACACTTGGTTGGTGTGATAGTCCCAAATAGTCATTTTCATCATTGTCACTACCGTATTAAAAATTATATTTGTAATTTGTAATTTGTAATTTGTAATTTCGGTATTTTTTTTTGTTTATGTAATAATACGTATATGATTTACAGTTTATATTACATAATTTTTAATTTTAAATCTCACTTAGTTACTTTTTTGTTGGTTTATGGATATTCTCTTCATTATTATCGATATGATCTTCATTATTTTTTTCCATCGTTTTTTCATATCTACTTAACATAAGTTTCTTATACACCATGATCTTCTACCTTTTTTAGTATATTTAGTTTTTTTTTCCATGTTTTTTGTTTGCCATAATTTTCCAGTATAAAAAATGTAAAAATCGGTAAATAGGTTAGTTATAAAATAAAATATGTACACTGCGCACATGTAGTGACGTGATATCGAAAGAAAAGTATCGATACTTTTACTTGGTATCGAATTGAATTAAAATACTGATATGAGTAAAATATAGAAACAAAAGGATCGGTATATTATTGGTAACGGTAGTATTGCAACGTCCCTAACTGCAGGCTTTAGTTTAATTTATTATATACAGTTATATATAAATTATATTTATACGTATTATAGTTATATTATTATAAAGTAGGTATCGAAAAGAAGAATAGTAAAAATATTTGTATATAATACAAAATACAAATTATATAGTATTATTAAAAAAATATTTATAACTTAAAACCATTTATCTTTGGTTAGATCTGCTAAAATTAAATTTTTTTCTTAACGAGAACCTGTTGGACGATTTTTTGTTTTTGTTATAATTTGTCCAGTTTTTGAAAACACTCTTTCGCATGGAACCGATGTTGCAACCATAGTGAAAGATATCCTTGATTGTTTATATAACATGGGAAAAACTGTTTTCATATCTTCCCGAAGTTCTAAAGGATTTGACTTCAGTGGAGACACGGGGTTGGACTGATACAGAGATAATTCATCGTTTGTAAATGAAGATTTTTTTCTTTTTTTGGCCGTGAGCTCACATTTTATGTTCAATACTTTTAAATTGATATAGCGATATGGCGGTAAATAAATGATTCGATATTATTCATTCGATACTAGTACTTTTTTATCGATACGAGTAAAGTATCGAAACCATGGAATCGATACAAAAAGTACTTGTATCGAAAGAAAAGTATCAATACTTCACTGGTATCGGCAGTATCGCAACGTCCCTACACACACTACATGTTGGCGGTCTATCTAGGACAAGTCGCCGTCGCCGTTTTGATGTGAGGCCACTTCGCCATTAAAAAAAATTAATTCATAACAAAGCATAAACTTGTAAATATTTTATAATAGTAATTAATTGTATTGATATATTTTAATCATTATAAGTATTTACATATAACATTAATAGGGCCCGGATTTAACTGCATTTAAAGCTATACAAATATGTTCTAAAAAATAGCCAAAAATGCTCTTAAAAAATGGATTTTACCCCAAAAATGAACTTAAAAATGCCATATATATTTATATTTTTTTTTACATGATTTGTAAATTTTAAATAAGATGTAATTTTTTTATATTATTTTATTAAAAAAAACTAAAAATTTGAAAAATTGACTTGATACTAACAAGCAAATGTTATGACCGCGATGTAATACGAACAGACTTATTTAAACGTGATTTTTGACCGAATACGGGTGACACTCCACAGTCAATAATAAATTATAATAAAAACTGAATCGAAAAATAAAGATTGGTTAATTAATTTGGAAAACCCGTTAAAGCTACTTAAATATTAAGAAAATAATTTATTTTTAGATAATATTTTTGAATAGGCTAAATTTGTATAGTTTATTGAACAAATATGCATTAAAAACGAAAAAATGACCGAAAAATGCTAAAATATGTTCTAAAAATGAAAAAATATTGAAATATGCAAAAAAGAGCAAAAAATGCAAAATAAAAATTTCACCTTGAAGTCTCTGTTATATGAATCAAATTATAAACTCGGAAGGCATTATCTAAGATTAATCAAAAAAAAAAAATGCATTTTGCATTGAAATTCGGGCCTTAAACATTAATAATAACGTCAATATTTAATTATAGTGAAAAGATCATTTCAAAGATATATTCTGAGAAATTCCTCGTAAATATGATATTAAACTAAGGTTATTATAGTTACTCACAATTTTAATTAATCTTTTATCGACGTCTAAATATTTTTTTATTTTTTTGGTGGATTTTTTGGTTGAATCTCATACACACTAACTCTGCAGCACATCTAAACCTTCAGATATAGGAATATAATAAACTATTTAGACGTCGATAAAAGATTATTAGGTATTATTAAATATTATTGACGAAAAATAAGTATTTTTTATTACTATTGAATATTAGAAAATGTGCATCATAAATAATAATAAGTAAAATGCTCAAAATTTTGTTTAACGGCAAAGTGGCCTCACGTCGAAACGACGACGGTAAAATGGTTTTACGGCAAAGTGGCGACGGCGATTTATCCGTGTTTGATTCGCGCGTATTGAATATAGAATACGCGTCGTCTCGAATAGTGGAATAATAAAAATACAAAATATATATGCTATTGCTAATTAGTCATTAGTGGACAGTGGTAACTGATAATACAAGCAGTGAAGTTCTCAAAAAATATTTATATATAATCTTTATTAATCTACTAAAAAGGTATTATAGATCTATAAATGGAATTTTGTTCGTAACAAATTTATACAAAATCTGTTTTCTTTTTGTCCCATATTGCATACTCAAAACAGCTTATATTATAATTGTAATATAATTTATTTATAATGTTGGTTAAGTATAAAGCCGGTCTGACACGACTCGTATACTTGGCTTAGGGCCGGTCCACACTATCCGTTTTCACCGGTCCGTTGGTAACCGGTGTAAAAACGGATGCATTTTTACCGGTTGTAGGTTGGTGGCCACATCATCCGTTATCGTAATCCGTTATTAATGTAAAATTTTCCCGCCAAATATTAAAACATTATTTTTATTTCCCAGTTTCCCACCACGTAAGATATTTTACCGTTAGCATCAAGGTGGATTGATAAGGTGTAAACACTTTCACCCGCCCGCCTATAATAAAGTGATCGAAAACATTACAGCAGTTAAATACGCCGCTAGGTTTTCTGCCTACCAAATAGAGGATAAGAATTTTTTATATTTTAATAGACAAAATCCACCTTGGTTAGCGACGTTAGCGTAGTACACTTGTACCACATTTCAATCACGTGTACTCAGTTGTTTTTTTTTTATTGTTTCAAAGTTTCTAGTTGATTTAAACCTAAATTAACATGAACAAACAAAAACAAATTAAAATCATTTGCTTATTGGAATCACAAGTTTTTTTAATGACGATAAGTATCCAATACACAGATGATATTGGGTGCATCCATTAAACAAACAACGTGTAACATATTTTGAATATTTTTATACGAACATACGGCAATACCCTGAAAAGTTTTTCGATTATTTTCGTATGAGTATAAAAACTTTTGATGAATTATTAGAACGAATACGTGGAGCTATTACACGGCTTGTATTAGTTTATCTGAATTCATTATTAAAACAACAAAAACAATTTGAAAAAACAAATATTTTTGGCCTGGGTTCGTGCGGGATGCGGTAAAACGGATAGTGTGTCCGCCGTCATTAAAAACAACGTGTTTCAATATATAAATAAAACGGTATCCGTTATCCGTTTTCAACGCAGCATGTTGCGTTGCGATCCGGTTGACGGACGACGGAACGTTTCTCACCGGACAATGTGACCGCTTATATTCATATCAATGTGTTTCGTTTTTATCAGCAAATGTATCCGTTTTCACCGGTTACCAACGGACCAGTGAAAACGGATAGTGTGGACCGGTCCTTACTTGACGATTACCCGATCATCGTGTATACTATTATTTATCGTCGCCAATCCTCCTATACGACTCGGCTACTCGGGAAAAAATAGTAGCGAAATGCAGATCCAGGATTTTAATAGGGGGGGGGGGTGATATATAATATTAGACTTATTATTTAAACTAAAATATATATTTAAGTTTATACATATTACGAGGCGACACCAGTGACAAACTGACAAGCAACGATAATAGTGATGGATTTTATTATTATTATTACTTTTAGAAATATTTATACGTTATGTTATTGTTATTCAACATGAAGAGATGTACTGCCGCCGATGCAGCGCCGTGGTCACGCAGCTAATTAGCGATAAACCGATAGTAGGCACGATTATAAAGAAATAATCGTGATGATAGATAATAATAATAATTAGAGCGGCGGTTTGCGCGATTTTCATTACATACTAGCAACGCGCTCCGACGGAATTCACTTATAACTCAATAGGATATTCCCCCTTAAACTTTAAATTGATCACGTGAGAAACTAGGAAGATATATTAGTAAAAAATTAAGTTTTTAAAAATATATTATTTACCATAAAGAAATTGACTGTAATTGTAAAACCTCTAAGAATGAAATTAATATACAGTGTGTTCACGCTAAGAGGTACCACTAAATATCTCAGCTGGATGACTTCGGATTGAAATGAGGTTTTCAGGAGGTGATAGGGAGTACTTAAATACACATTTTCAGACAAATTTCAAATTTTTAACACTTTCGATACGCGCATGCGCGATACAACTTACTTTTTTTTAAATGGTAACACCATTTTTTTTTACATATTCGGACAGAGTATTTTTTTCTAAACAATTTATGTATAAAATGTTTTTTTCTAATTACAAAATTTACATATGCAATTTAACGATGAGATGTAATATTTATGAGTAATTTGTTTTTGACGAAATTTAAAACTAAATTCAACTTATTGTTACTTATTACTAGTTATTAGTATCCACAGATTACATTTGCACACAGATAATATAATAAAAATAACTTTGACAACAATTGCCAGTAATTAAGATAGTAAATCGTAGTAATCGTAAATAAGATAGCTAAATGAAGGTAATGAAAACTATAAAATTGTACACATTTTGAATTTGAAATCAATTTTTATTTATTTGCAATTACGTTCTACAGTTCTATCTAATAAATTGTTCGAAGTTTCCACCTTGATGTTCCAAACATGATTCCAAACGTTTTAATAATTCCGTTGATGTGGCAGCGTTTATTTGTTCTCTTCTCAAATTACTACAAGCCAGTCGTATTTTGTTTTTTAAATCTTGGAGATTAATAGGTGGATCTGCATATACAACATTTTTTAAATGCCCCCATAAAAAAAAATCCAATGGGGTCAAGTCTGGAGATCTTGCTGGCCATGGAATTACTCCATGAGTACCAATCCATCGGTTAGGAAAAATTTCATTTAAATAATTTTTAACAATGATGGCGTTGTGTGCTGGTGCACCGTCTTGTTGAAAATACATATTTTCCCGCGTGGCTAATGAAACATCTTCTAGCAGTAACGGTCAGTGTTGGGAAATATCTAGATAAATGTATCTAGATAAGTTATCTAGATAAAAATTATTTATATTTTATCTTATCTAGATAAATTTATACTCAGTTATCTTTATCTTCATCTAGATAAAAATCTTGTTATCTATGAGTACCAATCTAGATAATTTATTTAAATGGATTAAAAATAAAATTTGAAAATTTTAAAATGTTTTTATATTTTCATTTTTACATTTTTCTGTACATCATATACCTATTACACAGATAATAACTGACAAGATGACAATCTTCTTATGAAGTTTATTATAAAATTATAACTCTTTATATTATATGTTTATTTTCAAAATGTTTGAAATTTGTTAACAAAAAGACAGAAATGTATTGTTATTATATTTTTCAAATCTAAGATTTTGTTATTATTAAGTTAGAGAATGATTTGTCATCTTCTTATGAAGTTTATTTCAAAAAAAATTATTTTATATTTTATGTTTATTAATGTTTGAAATGAGTTTAAAAAATTATATTTATTTTAAAATGTTTTTAACTATGAAATTTTTACCTAATATCTGTAGGCTGTAGTATCCTGAATATTTTCAAAATCAAACATGAAATTATCTCATATTTATCTAGATAAAAATGTACTTATTTTTATCTTTATCTAGATAAAATTTAGTATAACTATCTTTATCTGTATCTAGATAAGAATTAGTATAGTCATCTTTATCTTTATCTAGATAAATTATTAGTTATCTATTCCCAACACTTGTAACGGTAATTGATTAACAAGAAAATCTAGATATCTTCTACCTGTAAGTGTTCCATCGTAAAAATAAGGACCTAAAAGTATTCCACCAATTAATCCACACCACACATTTATACCCCAAACTGTCTGAAAGTTAGTTTCTCGGGACCAGTGTGGATTTGTATCGTCCCAAAACCTATTGTTTTGTTTGTTCATTACACCATTGTTTGTGAATTTAGATTCATCAGTCCACAAAATATTTTTATAAAATAAATTGTCGATTTCAAATTGAACGCTAAACCATGACAAAAATTGTAATCTACGTTCAGAATCTCCGATTCGTAAATGTTGAACAAACTCGGGTTTATATGAGTGCATTTTGTTTTTTTTCAAAATTTTATGTACTGCACCAACTGATTTACTATCTTAATTACTGGCAATTGTTGTCAAAGTTATTTTTATTATATTATCTGTGTGCAAATGTAATCTGTGGATACTAATAACTAGTAATAAGTAACAATAAGTTGAATTTAGTTTTAAATTTCGTCAAAAACAAATTACTCATAAATATTACATCTCATCGTTAAATTGCATATGTAAATTTTGTAATTAGAAAAAAACTTTTTATACATAAATTGTTTAGAAAAAAATACTCTGTCCGAATATGTAAAAAAAAATGGTGTTACCATTTAAAAAAAAAGTAAGTTGTATCGCGCATGCGCGTATCGAAAGTGATAAAAATTTGAAATTTGTCTGAAAATGTGTATCTAAGTACTCCCTATCACCTCCTGAAAACCCCATTTCAATCCGAAGTCATCCAGCTGAGATATTTAGTGGTACCTCTTAGCGTGAACATACTGTATATATTTATAATTCAATGAACATTAAATGTTAAATTAAATTAAATTAAACATTACATTTTAATAAACAATATACGTCATTACTTCAACTCATAAAATGAACCACAAATATTTCTGCAGTCTGTATTTTATAAATAGATTTAACGGACGTTGAGATGGAAAATTTCATTGAGGCCTGGTCAGTAGTTAGTTTTTACATAGGTTATTTTTTTTTATTATTATTCCTCCAAGAATAAATGAACCTTATATTACAAACTGCAATGTTATTTACCATTATTTTTAATAAAAAAATAAACAAAATGTGGTTATAAAAATATTGTAGACCGAACATCGAAGAAATATTTCACTGATAATTTTTATATGCATACCTTTTATGGATTTTCTGATTTTATATAAACCCTGAAACCCACTACTGAATTTATTTGTGGAGGCATTCATCATTTTTAGACACGACTTTCATATGACAGTAACGCGTTAATTTATCATTTTTTTTGTTATGGATCGGCAATCGATTATAACAAGTAATCATATTTATCCATCCTTTAACGACAATAAAAAATAAACTCTTTTTAAAGTTTGACGTACATCACAACAGCATATTTGTTAAGATATTTTATTTTATTTTTATCCATATCTGACACGTATACTTCTATCATCTCAAATATCGTGTTAACATTGAAACAAATATTTTTGTGTTTGCGTTTATTATCTATCTGTTATATTTATCAAAGCTATTTATATATATATATTTGAATATTTAATGTCTTTTTAATTTATTTTCTTAAAATATCAGTAAATAAAATTAACAAAGTCGTAGTATAAAGTGATTCATATATATCATTTACTGTTTGATTTAAAAATTTAAATTATATTTTGTAAATTGTAATTTTGAATTTTATCAACACCTGATAAAAATCACTAAAATAAATGTTATTTATTTATTATTATTATCATAGTAATTAACCACACCATTATAACTTAATTTACACAATTTTTATTAACTCATTCCTTTTTTTTTTTTTTTATTAAAATAATTTAACATGAATAAATAAGTAATCGTTTATTTTTCCGAGTTTGTTTAAATTAAATCTAAATCAATTAAATCAAATCAATTAATTAAATTATTACCTACTAAAAATGAAAAAACTTTATAATCATAATTACTATAAAGTTTGTTTTCATTTTTAAAATGTACTGTTTGACCATCTCTTGAAAACCGGCTTAGAGATTCAAAACTATACTCCAAATTAGCCGCTATATTATTATTTAAATAGTATTTATAAGAATAAAATTGTATTTTTAGGTTTCATAAACGTAAGTAAAGAATAATTTTTTTTTCTTTTCATAAAAAATAAATTGTCAAGAAACTTCTAACCAATTCATCTTTTTCACTATACAAAACTGCAAGGCTGAGCATTAACGAGTTAAAAAGTTAAAGTTAAATTTGGATTTTCATAACTTAACTATTAACTTACTAAACTCATTTTTAATCAATTTGAAATTTAACGAATTTATTTTTCATTTTAAAATATAAGTTAAGTTAATTTTTTTTTTTTTGTTTTTTAATTTTTTTATATTTCACTATTTCAGTCGTTTCCATGTCAAAAAATATTTTTTATTGAACTTATAAGAGTTAAAAATGTAATTTTTTCAATCACTTTGTATTTTAAAGGAACAACCTGACAAATTAGAAAATATTTTATAATAAAAGGTTTTATGTTATTCGATTAATTATAACAACTAATTTCCTAAATATAAATACTGTATATCGTATGAAGTATTAGTATTATAATCTATAATTTAGTTTTACGTTAGTAAGAAATAAAGTACGCTAATGTAAGAAAAAATAACAACCTTTTTTTTAACTTTGTTATTTTTTCTTACATTAGCGTACTTTATTTCTTACTAACGTAAAACTAAATTATAGATTATAATACTAATACTTCATACGATATACAGTATTTATATTTAGGAAATTAGTTGTTATAATTAATTATTAATTAATTAGTATTAATTAGTATTATTAATTAGTATTAATTAATTAATTAGTTAAAAATAAGTTACCTTTTTTTTAACTTAACTTATTTTTAACTTAGTAAAAAGTTTAAAAAAAATGTGTATTAACTTTTAACTTTAAACTTTTTCTTATTGATGCATATTAACTTAACTTAACTGAGTTAAAAAAAATCATTAACTTGCCTAGCCTTGCAAACTTGTAAATCATTCTCAATTGTACTTTATTTTTAAAATCAGTATTTTTTCCATTAAATACGAAACCGGTTATAAATATAGGCCAAAGGATTACAGAAAATGCTCACGATGTAATGCACCTCTAATATCTTTTCACTGGGGCCTATAAATTATATAAATTATTAAATATTAGTACCGTGGATCCGAAAATCTGTCAACATTTCAAAACACAATGCTGTCGAACGAGAAACGATAATGATAACGTAATGTTACCATGGCCGTTACCAATGGTCGTGTAACGATCGGACTGTTGGTTGCGACGGTACCGATTTTTTTCGGTTTTTTATCTGTTACTGCAAACCCGATAAGAAATCAAATCAATCTCTGGGTCGACAAAGACGACGGTTCAAATCTGTACTCTGCTTCGATCACGGGGCGCAAACGCTGAACAGCTCGAAAAATCGCGCGCGGTGGTCTGGTATCGGGACGGACCGAACCCGTTGGGCGACCGGACAAGAACATTGGAAAGTAAAAGCAACGATGTTGACGCATGAAGATTTCCACTCGATTCGGGTCGAAGAACTTCAGTCTTATGGGTTCAAACGTGACCGGTACGAAGGGTTTACTCAGGTTCGGGCAATGTGAATAATGGTCGTCACCGGCATCTGGGCACGTGTCTGCGAGCGCTGACATCACGCTGAACGCCACCAAACGAACACAAAAGTCAACACGTGATTTATTCATAACTTTTTGAATTTAATCACCCGAGTAATTTATCTTGTCCGACCTAGTTACAGATGGTGACGCACAATTTTACAATTATCTTTTTTATTTATTGTTTTTTTGTTTCTTCTTGTATATGTTTGTTTGCGCGCATCATACTCGTTTAGTCAGGTATTTCTACGAATTTTTTTTAAATTATTTTTATGAAAAAAAAAAAACCTAAAAGTAAAAATAAATGGGTTGGTATTAAGGTATCGGCTTTGCTTTATGGGAACATGTATTTTTAAATCTGATATGGAACGATTTTGCAATTCTATAAACTCGAAGTTTTAGATAAAATTTACCACGTCCGTCATAATAACTGACTATTGAGTTTATTATTATTACAAGGGCTCGGAAGTTGATGACCTTATAAACAATAAAAAATGACCTAAAAAATTTACAAATATTAGTTTTAAATTAATAAAAATACATTTTTTTTAAATACTTTACTTTATTTTACTATAAAATTCTATATACATTTATCAAAGCTTCAAATTATTCAAAATATGATATAAAAATGACAAAAATGTCCTTAAAATAGAGAAATAAAAAAATAATAAAATCGGATAATTATCGAATATTAGAAAAAATAATAAAATGCAGATATAATACTATTCAATACAATACGACAACGACAAATGTAACTGTCAAGATAAAATTGGATAGGTACTAATATGGGTCTGCAATAATTTCCAAGTTTTAAATTATCGGCATAATGGTCGACAAGAAATTATAAGAAATTAACTAGTGTGAAATCAGTAAAAATGACTAAAATTGTGGAAAAATGACCTAAAAATCTCAAAAAATAACTTAAAAAGTAATAAATACCAAAAAATGCAAATTAAAAATTAGTTATTCAGATTCACATGCTAATGAAACAGATTTGTGGCCAGGAAAGAGCATCGTCTAAGAAGTTCCAAAAAAAAATACATAATACATCAACTCCCGAGCCCTAGTTATCACCGTACTATTGTAAATATGAGTATCTCGATAAATATTATTATTATTATTGTTTTTTATAAGCCATTTTACTTTTGCTACATCGAAAGTGACAACAATTTTGTATGATTAATATAACCATTTTAAATATATGTTTTAAGCTGAAAAGTAATCAATGATTGACGTATAAAATGTTATTTATTATATGTAAAAAAAGATAACTATGAATTTTTTTTTATTTAACCATGGTTTTGATAATTTATATTGTTGTCTTTTGCATTTAAACATTTTTAAGAATAATATTTATTTTTTTGGCTCTCAAACGTGTATAATGATGTTTGAGGTCTAAAAGTATATAAACCCAAATAAATCATCTATTTATTATAAATATAGAATATAAATTTCTCCATGACTTGAGATATAGTTTGATATAATGACCGTATATATTCGATAAATATTGTTACATATTAATTTATTTAACATTTTTAAAACGTTACTAGGAAATATACGAGTATGTCTTGTACTTGCGATATGTTTTTACAATCGTACAATAAAAGCATTAGAGAGTTAATTTTGTCGAAATCGGGCATTTTAACAGAAGTTGGATATAATGTTGGTAAGAGATTTTGATATAATTTTATGAATATTAATTAAGCATATAAATAAAGTTACTAAGTATTTAAATATGCGTTTCATAGAAATATCATTATTTAAATCGCATTTAAAATTTTTTATTAAAATTTAAACCTACATTACTAAGAAATTTGGCTCCACTGCTATCAACATTATCAATTATCTATAAAAATATAAGATAAATATATATTTATAATTTACTTGTCGTTTTTCACGTATATTTTTCAGAATCGTATTTTTTTCTTTTTTTTAAAACAAAGGTATCAATATTAAAAAACTAATAGGTAATAAAGTAATAAAATGTACTCGTTTTTGTCTCAATCAATCGAGGAGAGCCATTTTTTTTTTTTTTTTTTTTTTAATTTAAGTCTGTTAATACAAAATTCGTTTATATACTTTCTACGACAAGCCTTTAAAAGTTTTTTTATCAGAAAAATATCAAATTTCTCAAAACAATAAAATATATTTTTCTATATAAATTTAAATGAAAATATATTAATCTAAGATAGACAAAAAGAACGAACTCAAATTTAAAACTCCGGATATTTCATTGGTCAAATAAAATAATAACGCCAAGTTCAATCGTATTTCACCATTATTAAAATTATAATTTTATATTTTCAAATGAAAAATTATATTTTAAAAGAAATAAACAGCGGTAACAATAATAATATTAATATTAATATAATAAGGAGTATAGGTTAATTTTGAAACAAGATAGATGCGTGACTTTTAAACGTGAGTTAATGTTAACGTGTGTTAACGTGTGCTAATGTATTTTATTTCTTATTATCTTCTGTTGAATGTACTATGTTACTTGGTTGAAAGCCCTTTAGTTAAAATTCCACCGAAAATATAAACCTACATTCGACATACATTTCTACTATCCGAAATACTGTAAATTGTCACGACTAAAATGTAATGAATTGCAACAAGAATTTAACGCTCCAATGCAAATTACATTATCAACAGAATTTTAATCCAATATAATAATAAATACTGAATTTTTCAATATAACCTCCGGTTATAAAGTATAGATGTTTTATCTAAATTATAATTTTTTGTCTATTGCATTGAACATTGATATTTTGAATAAATATGAATAAATAAAAATTAAAAATGTCGTTCTTTTTTAATATTTGATCATATATGAATGATTCCATTTCATAATGATACTACTAAAATTAATGAATGATTTTGATTGTGTTATTCGGACATCAATGGTATTATTTATCTAATCTTCAAATATTCATTAATTCTAAAACTAGATTATCCTTAAATTTTGAACGTAAAGTCATTCGGATAGAATTATTTATGTGGTTATAAAATAAAAGAAATGAAAATCCTATTTGAAAAAGAAAAATGTTTTTCAAACTATTAAATATTCAAAAGATATACTCATAATTAATACTTCTAAAAAAATTAACATTAAAATAATTTTGTTAAATTTAACTCGTATTATTTCTGATATAATTAAAATAACATTTTATGATTTTCTACAATAGTATACGCTCGAGGGCTTGTTATTAAGTTGTGATTTATTGTTTGTAGGTATATTAATTTTATATCTTAAAATTACATATTTTTATCGTTTTAATATACTTTATGAATATTCTAATAAAATATTTGAAGACTAGTTTAATTAAATTAAATATAATCACTCCAGAATACGCATATTTTCGCTGTGAAATCTCCAATGAAAATTACATATAGTTCAAAATTAATACTTAACTTCTTCTCTATATAAATCTTTAAATAAAATATTATTTGTTCTAAATATAAAATACATTTTTAGTTGGAAAAAATATAATATCGTATAATAAATATTAAACTTAATATATTTAATAATAGTAAATAGAACATTACATTTTACATATAATTAATTTCTAAAATGGGGTATTTAATTTTAAGAAATCATATTATTAATAATAGTTTTAGTAGTTAATTGAAAATGTATTATATTTAAAATTGCATTTTTAATTTTAATAACCATTCATTATGTATACATATTAAAATTCAATCAAGTGAATATAATTTATTTTAATGAAAATGAAATGTTCTTTGTATAGTATAGTTTTTAATCTTCTTTGAAAAATAATAGGACTTTAAATTCTGAGTCAACTATTGTAATGGATATTCAAATATTTAATCTTGTCTAATGAAATATTTAAGATATGTTAATTTATTAATTAATATATTTATTTCTTATAATTATTATTATTATTTTTTTACATATTAGTATCAAGTTTTCGAATCTTCATGTTATATAATGCTAAATAATACTGCACAATAACAAAATATTTCATAATATATTATGTATTACATTAAATTAAACTTACGAAATGAATTTTTCAATCATATCGAAATATTACTAGAAAATATTAAAATAATATGTAAAGAATAAAATCTAATACCTAAAATGAAAAAACTTCGACCAATACATTTTTATTACTAATTTTGGTTTTAATAAATAAATGTACAAAAATAAGACATTATTCTTTATTTTAGACTTGTGATTAATAAAAATGAAATATATTTGTGTATTTAATTTGATAAATCAAAGATGTAAATGTATAAATAATACAATTTAAATACAAATATTTCAAACTTTACTCTTTCCAAAATTAAGTCTTATTTAAATTTAATAGTTCATCATCACTTAAAAAGTTTACAAATAATATAACTTTAACTATAAAAGCATATACTTGAATCAAATACCTATTAATCAAAATATAACTGTTCGATTGTAAAAATATCATAATAGTTTAACTATAAAATTATCACGTAAAAATCAGTAGTACATCATAAGTTGTATATTAAAATTATAAGTATGAAATTATATACTAAAATTTATTAAACAGACATAGATTCTAATTTCATCCAAATAGTTGATTGATATGATTATAATACAACGTTTTAGTAATTAACTGCCATGATACTAAAGGTACATCATTAAACTTGCATCGTTGTATTATCTCTGAATGCTTCTGACAAGAGGTTTTATCCTTCATGCGGATAAAAGAGGTTAATAGGATACTGTAAATAGGATACCTGCATTGATGGAAAGTTAGCATGTAACTAGAAACTGATTGCTTGAGATCTCATTAAATTTCTCTACGAAAATGGTGTTATATTCATAATAATAATAATAATAATAACAGGAAATGACAACCTTAAATTGTTATATTATTGTTGTAAGTTTTTAAATATAAAATCGAACAAATAAATAAATAATAATAGTATGCATAACAAAATATTATATTTTTTAATGTATAAGTTAATTTAATCGATTGTAATAAAAATAATGGTTATAATAGTCAGATTAATTTAATAAGGAAGCTATATGACTGGATATATTAATTAATTAGTATAAGGTATCATCTGTAGTTTAAATATTAAATTATTTTTCTCCAAATCTTTACTTAAAAAAATATACTGTTTTCTAAGTTTAAAAAAAACATATAATTATGTATGTTATATAGAATAAATAGAACTAAAAGGTTCGATTAAAATAGTCAAATGATTTATTAAACATTCAATGCAATATTTAAAGAATAATTAATATAAAAAAAGGAAATCATTTTTCTTATTTAGTGTTTTATTGTCAAATTTTAATTCGTAAAAAATAAATATTTGCTCAAAAAAATGATCACAAATTTGTTTCTTACATATATGTAACTAATTATCAATTTTTATATATTGATATATACAGTTCTAAGAGTTTCATACTTTAAATTATTATAATATACAACAAAAATTAATGTGAAAGTATTGTTAATTTTTTTAAAAACTAAAAATAACGTAGAATTATAGAGCATAAATTATAAAACAATTATAAGATTTACTATTTCATGAGAAAATATAATAAAGATTTTAATTATATATTTTTTGTCTTATTAAGATGCTATTGAAATATTAGATTCTGAACGGAGTGATGGAATCTATTGGTTTTACAATGATGTGTGTTTTTTTTTTATTTTTTATTTTTATTTTTTGTGTCTGACGACACCTTTTTTGGCAGTAAAAATGCTTCGATTTGCTTAAACAGCAATTTTTCTAAAAGGAAAGTGAATGTAAATGGTACTTTGGCTAGTCTCAAATCCAACTTTTCAGTACTTTTTAAAAAAATCGAAAAAAACGATAAAAAAATTACGAAAAAACTGGAAATTTTACGCAAAATCACGTTTTTACAAGTTACATTTTTTTAAAATGCTCTAACTCAAAAACGAAAAACCGCAACAACTTGAAATTTTTACCAAATCTTTATATTGACGATTTTTATACATGGTTAAGTTTTCAAAGTATTTTGACATATTTTGACTTATTTATAGACAATTTAAATTTTCGATTTTTGTAAAATTTTTGTTTTTAAACATCTATAAAATTTAATTGGTTGACCCAAAACTCTTGAAAATTTAATACAAGGTTTATAATAAGTTATTTACTTATCGTAACTAAACATTTTGGTGATGGATTTACTCAAATTTTTTTTATAAGCCCTTAAAGCTCAAATTTGTATAAAATGTGTAAAAATCACGATAATTTGCAAGTTATTTTGTAGATAAAAATTTATAAAATTTTTTCTGTTCATACTTAAGGTTCAAAATTTCAACACTAGGTTATCTATAAGCTACTTTTCAAAAATCTTTAAAAAAATTTCTACCGGACTTAGAGGAAAAAATTGTATGACTATTTGCAATTTAAATATTTACGAAATTGCATAAAATAGCGATTTAATTTCAAACAATTTTAATTATTTGTTATAATTCAAAAAGTATAAGTCGCAGATTTTTGAAATTTTTACCAGTTGTTAAGATTGGTATTTCCTTTATGTCATATTTTTATATTTATTTATATATTGATTTTTAAGCCACTTATAGGCATTTATTATTAAAATTATTAAAATCCATTGGCACAATTTTTTTTTATAAGCGTTTGAACAGCGAATATTGACATAAAATTACATGTAAAATATAATATAATGTTTAATATTCTAGACTGACAAACTATATCGCTGTATGCAACTGCCAACCCATCCTAATTGAAAAATATATTTATCGTTTCAAAATAAAATATACTTTTTACAATATTTATAAATAACAATGTATTATATCCTAGACAATCATATTAACTCCGTTCAGAATCGTTTTTCGTATACAATGATATCTATCTTATTAATATAAGATGATATAAGATAATATAAAATCAAACTTTGTGTATTTAAATAAATAATATATTATTATTAAACAAATTTCAAACAATTTCTTGAAAACTAAAAAAGGAGAACTAGTTTTATCAATTAAATTGTATGCCTAAGTATTTTTATTTTATTATTTAGTATTATTATTATTATTATTTTATATAAAATAATGTGGGAAGCTTGAAACGAGGTTTTGAAAAAATAACGTAAAAAGAAACCTTTAGAGGTTTATTATTCTATTGCAGTTGTATAGTAGTATATACATTTACATA
The DNA here is from genome assembly GCA_034509805.1 of Sipha maydis. Taxonomy (NCBI): domain Eukaryota; kingdom Metazoa; phylum Arthropoda; class Insecta; order Hemiptera; family Aphididae; genus Sipha; species Sipha maydis. The sequence goes on from JASXSY010002067.1 coordinate 45,838, forward strand.
ATAGTATAGAGCTATTTTATTAAAAAGTTTAAGGCAATAACAGAAGTTAAAATCGGAGTATTCCATTAACTAGTCTGTAGCAATTTTCAAATAAACTAAATCATCGCTTTACAATTTATTACTCGGACTCACATATTCTGCGGGGGACGATTATAATTGACAAATATGTACAGAGTTATAAATAAGTAATAATATCCAAAATTAAAAGCAGTTTATAATATGTAAAATGTATGGTAAAAAAGAACTGGATGGGCCTCGCTCTGCTGTACAGTTGGGGGTGGAGTGCACCTCGTTAATAGGATAGGTCATTATTACAATGGATTTGTTAAATTTAAATGCAATGATAGATATCATTGTATACGAATAACGATTCTGAACGGAGTTAATATGATTGTCTAGGATATAATACATTGTTATTTATAAATATTGTAAAAAGTATAATTTATTTTGAAACGATAAATATATTTTTCAATTAGGATGGGTTGGCAGTTGCATACAGCGACATAGTTAAATTATTTAAAAATAATGCATGTAGTTATTATAATAATACCTTATATTAACATATATTATCAATTTCAATATTTATACATATGATATCGTATAATGTATGTTGGTCATTACACATGTTCACGACGTTGATGTTGATACTTGATTGCGACTTTTAAAATTAACAATGGATTTATTACAAAAATCGAAATTTTAAATTGTCTATAAATAAGTCAAAATATGTCAAAATACTTTGTAAACTTAACCATGTATAGAAAACGTCAATATAAAGATTTAGTGAAAATTTCAAGTAGTTGCAGTTTTTCGTTTTTGAGTTAAAGCATTTTAAAAAAACCGATATAATTTGTCAGTCTAGAATATTATACATTGTATTATATTTTACATGTCATTTTATGTTAATATTCGCAGTTCAAAGGCTTATGAAAAAATTTGTGCCTATGGATTTTAATAATTTTTGAATGACATTAGGCACTACTTCTGTGGAATCTTCTATTAAAATTTCAAGTATTTTGTACGAGCCAAATTTTTTTTATCACCGATTATAAAAAAAAAAAAATGTAAAAAAATCGAATATTTTAAATGCCTATAAGTGGCTTAAAAATGAATATAATATTTTTAAAAAAATATGACATAAAGGAAATGACAATCTTAACAACTGGTAAAAATTTCAAAAATCTGCGACTTTTTGAATTATAACAAATATTTAAAATCGTTTGAGAATAAATCGCTATTTTATGCAATTTCGTAAATATTTAAATTTCAAATAGTCATACAATTTTTTCCTCTATTTTTTGAACCATAAGTATGAACAGAAAAATTTTATGAATTTTTATCTACAAAATAACTTGCAAATTATTGTGATTTTTACACATTTTATACAAATTTGAGCATTAAGGGCTTATAAAAAAAATTTGAGTAAACCGATCACCGATATTTTTTAGTTTAGTAGATAAGTTTAACTCATATAAACCTTGTATTAAATTTTCAAGAATTTTCGGTCAACCAATTAAATTTTATAGATGTTTAAAAACAAAAATTTTACAAAAATCGAAAATTTAAATTGTCTATAAATAAGTCAAAATATGTCAAAATACTTTGAAAACTTAACAATGTATAGAGAACGCCAATATAAAGATTTGGTGATTATTTCAAGTTGTTGCAATTTTTGGTTTTTGAGTTAGAGCATTTTAAAAAAATGTAATTTGTACAAACGTGATTTTGCATAAAATTTCCCGTTTTTTCCTAATTTTTTTATCGTTTTTTTCGATTTTTTAAAAAGTATTGAAAAAATTGGATTTTTGACATGCCAAAGTACCATCTACATTCACTTTCCTTTCAGAAAAGTTGCTGTTTAAGCAAATCGAAGCAGTTTTACTGCCAAAAAAGGTGTCGTCAGCAGTGGCGTATCTATGGGGGTGGGGGGGGAGTCAGAACCCCCCCCCATGAACCTGAGATGGTAAATTAATTTTTACATAAAACACGGTTATGTCTTTAACATTTTTATATTTTAGAATTTTAACTTTGAAATTATATTAATAGTTTGTATAAACACTATAAACGTATTATACACACGCTGTACACACACACATACAACTATACAAGTCATAATATTATGATCATATTTACTACTTTGATCATTTTTCCTTGGGAACATATTATTTGGGTTTTCTACAACGGTTAATTCTAAATCGGTCGTCTGGTCCCGATAGCAGCGATAAAAGCAATATCATTGTTTGTATTCAAAGTTTATTTTAGGTGTACCTAATGCATTCGCGGCTCGCCGATCATTTAACACAAGCACATTATTGTTACTAATAAATAATAGTTGGTTGTTGCCCGTTGGTGTCTCACTGTTTCATTTAATTTAATATCGTTTATATTTGATATTTATATTCCATTTTATTTGTTTTACTTTAATTTGTCATAATTTTAAGACGTCTAAACATTCCATTATGGTAAGATATTTTTAAAATTTAATTTTTAGTATACCTAAGTGATAGGGCAGAAAAAATATTCTAATATCTAATTTTTATGTTCCTAGTTTATTTCCAATATGTGTCGCGTATGATACACGCCCATGTGAAACGTGCCAAACTCATATACTATTTATTTTTATAGGCAAATTCTCTAACAAATAAGCAGACTAGAAAAATTAATTATTTTTTTTACCTGAGTCTAAAAAACTAATGGCAATCAAACTTGAAAATACCGAGATCAATACAAATAATAGTCAAAATATTAGTGATAAGATTCCCGTTCAAAAAATTCAAAAGGAAATAATTTGTAGATCGACCGATATCGGAGAGATAATCAATAAAAAAAGTCATTATGTAAATACGGTTTCAGATATTTGGGTACCAGACGATAGTTATGTCTTTCCTATTAGGTAAGAGAAATTTAAAATTTCAGCGGTGTTGTTTAAACGATGGAATTGGTTGGTATATTCTGAAAAAGATGATGGAACGTACTGTAAATATTGTGTTTTGTTTGCTGGAGAGGGTGGAGGTGTTGGTAAACAAACTTTTGTTAATTTAGTAAAGAAACCATTTAAAAACTGGAAAGATGCTATTGAAGTATTTAATAATCATACAAATTGTGAATATCATAAAATTTGTATTCTAAAAGGAACATGTGCCAAACAAATTTTAGAAAAAAAAGTCGAACCTATAGATATCCAAATAGATTCGGGAATAAAACGTAAAATAATTGAAAATAGAAAAAAATCTTATTCCTATCATTGAAACAATCATTTTTTGTGGCAGATAAAATCTTTCTTTAAGAGGTCATAGAGATAGTGGCCCCTTGAATTTAACAGAGCCTAATGAAAATGATGGAAATTTTCGTTCATTGTTGAGATTTCGTGCTAATAGTGGTGATGTAGCATTAAAAACGCACTTAGAAAACTGTTCTAAAAATGCTTTCTATACAAGTCCAATGATTGCTAATGAAATAATTTCAACGTGTGGGGACATTATTTTTAAAAAAATAGTCATTAAAATTAATGAAGCAAAATGTTTTTCGATATTAGCAGATGAAACATCTGATATTTCTGGTATCGAACAATTTTCTTTGTGTGCGAGGTATTTTAATAATGGTAAAATTAATGAAGATTTCTTACTGTTTGTTCCGGTAACTGATGTCACGGGTAAAGGCCTTGCTACTACACTGTTAATTTCGCTTGATTTTATTGGGATAGATTACAATTACATGATTGGCCAAGGGTATGATGGGGCTGCCGCAATGAGTGGTGTATTTTATGGTGCCCACGTTTATGTCCAAGAAAAATGTCCATTAGCAATATACGTACATTGTGCGTCTCATAGTCTGAATCTTGCTATTTCTGATGCATGTAATATTACTTCAATAAGAAACTGTTTAGGAAGTGTTGAGTCAATTTATAATTTTTTTAACTCGCCAAAAAAACAAAATATTTTAACTACATCTATTCAAAATATTGTACCTATTTCATCTCATACAAAATTAAAACAATTATGTCCAACACGTTGGGTACAGCGCCATGACTCAGTTATAATTTACATAGAGTTACAAGATGCTGTGATCGATGCTCTAGAAAAAATAAGCAGTTGGCCCGATAAAAATAAATCTTCATCAGCAAATCAATTGCATTTTGTGATTAATAACTTTGAATTCCAGATTACTATACACATAATATCAACATTATTGGCTGTTAGTTTACCACTAAGTAAACTTTTACAAACACCTGGATTTGACTTATCTCATGTTATTAATATGGCTGATAATTCTATGAATGTTTTAAAAGAAATGAGAAAAAATGTTGAAAAAGATTTTAAATTAATATTTGAAAGAGCAGAAATATTTTGTAAGAATTCCAATATCAATATTTCTTTGCCTCGTCGTGTTGGTAAACAAGTACATCGATATAATACACCTGTTACCACGCTTGAGGAATATTATAGAGTGACAATATTTATTCCGTATTTAGATAATTTCATAACAATGATAAGTGATCGTTTATTAAAACATAAATCTTTGTTGAAGAGCTTTAATTGACTGTTTCCAATTAAAGAGAAAGATAATTTAGATACTTTTGAAAATGACATAATAGATTTAGTAAAAAAATATTCACAATTATTCCCATCTTTTTCTCCTTTGGTAGTTATTGCAGAACTTAAATTATGGTGGACTTATCTACAAAATTTGTCTAAAATTCCATCTAATTTATCAGAGTTAATTAATAATTGTAATGAAAATGACTATCCAAATATCTACAAACTGTTAAAAATCGTAGCAACTTTACCCAATACAACAGTTACTGCAGAAAGGTCATTTTCGACATTGCGACGATTAAAAACTTATCTCAGAAATACCATGGCAGAGAATCGTTTAAATGGATTAGCTCAACTGAATATCCATAGGACAATTGAAGTTAATCCAGAAATAGTGTTGGATGAATTGGCAAAAAGAAAAAGAAAAATTAACTTAGTATTGTAATTACAAAGTAATTTATCCCTGACATTCGGACATTATATATATATATATATATATCATGTATTATGTATTTTATTAGCAACTAATAAATTGATGAATTTAATTTTTAAGATATATGTTATATTTTTACAACAAAAATAAATATCTGATACCACGAAGTAAAATATGGTAAGTTTAAATTTGCTGAACCCTCCCCCCCCATAAAAAGTTCCTGGCTACGCCACTGGTCGTCAGACACAGAAAAAAAAAAATAAAATAAAAAGTAAAAGAAAAAAAAATTAAAAAAAAAAAAAACACACATCATTGTAATACCAATAGATTCCATCACTCCGTTCAGAATCTAAAATTAGAAATATTAATAGTTCAATTTAAAGAAAATATTATTTTATCATGAAATAATTCTTTAAATGGCGTATTTTGTAGGCAAAATTAATACACGGCTGCATAGGTGAACATACTTGATTTCACACAATTTAACTGGATTATATTATTAATATAATCGTTTATGAAAAGGAACAATACAATAAAACTATGATACATTGTTTATATTTACACCGCAGTCGAGTTTTTAATGATCGGAATATAAATATTTGATTGAGATTAGCCAATTGTATTGTTGGTAATCCTTAATAGAGTCAGTGTTGG